>JAGGAU010000295.1:0-16382 GCA_017657275.1 Termitomyces sp. T108
CCCGGCGATCACGCCCGACACCCGACCTGGAACCTGGCTGAGCCCGCCACCCCGGAGCCCGTAGTACTTAAGGCCTATGTAGACATCGTGTACGGTAGTGTTGATATTGCAAAGTTATCTTGTCCTGTCCCCTTCGCCTCGTACTATCGTATCTCGTCTCAGTCTCCCGGTCTATTCCTGTTTACTTCTACTCTATCTGCTTTAAGTTCCTTTTTCCCTTCTCAATCTGTTCTTTCACTTTCGTCCTTGACTCCTTTTCCCCGGTTCGATCTCATCTCATTCTCGTTTCCTTTTCTCTCGTCTCCTTTTCCTTTCGGCTCGTCTCGCCCTCAGTCTCGCCTCGCCTTCCCCGGACCAAGCCCGGACACACACCAACATCCCCGGACTCGCGCCTCGTACCCCCGGAACTCCGGCGCAACCCCGGAATCCCTCCACAGCCCGGATCTAACTTCCCTAACCCTCCCCCAGAGTCAGATCCACCCCCACCAGTCCCGGAACCGACCCCGGACCCCGTAATCACGCAGGACTTCGTGCTTGCAGCCACTTTGAGTCCGCCTCGTAAGGTCTTGCTTAGGAAGAAGCCCCCGCAGTCAACGGAACCTGACAATAATCAGGCTTATACATAAGAGGAAGGAACACACCTTGATCTTTTATAATGCCCTTTATGCCCCCAATGTCACTGTGAATTTGATTTCTATCAGCAAATTTGGACCTTGTAGGTTGGCATTCTGTATTTAGAAACTATAAAATCTGCTTCTTTTTGAATAAAACAAAAGTATTTGCTGACAGGCTCAATAATAGAATGTACACTCAAGACAATATTACAACTGCCACAATTCTTTCAACTGCATTGCTTAGGCCATCTTGAGCCATGATTCATGATGATAGGGTAGAAACTTCTTTATGTGTCAATCTATGTATATTTGCCTTATTATCAACTTTGCACCTTATAATACAGATATGAATTAATATTAGTGAGCATATACTCTACACCTACTTTGTTGTGTCTCAAAGTGCTATCCAAGTGCACAAGTTGATTGCATAGGCAATACTTAAGTATCCCTATGCTAAACAAATTGTGCCTCTTGACAGTACTGTTAAGTAGGCAGTATTGTTAAAGACTCGATACAATAATTCTGGGAGCATGCACAAGTCTAGCTTTTATTGAATGGGTTTATAAGCCAAATCAGAGGATTAAAATCAAGCAGCAGGCCAGCTGACCCATCACTCAAATGATCTCTTCTAAGTGAAATAACACAGATCTCTAGCCAAACTGGAGATTTATAGATCTGACTTAGAAAATTAGTGATCAAGGTCAGAAAGTCCAGAACACAATTGATCAGAGTACTAATTAGGAGCAATCAAGGTTTCAAAGTAGTAAACACAATTGTAGCATCATAGAAAGCACCTCAGGTATGTGGTTACCAAGCAGAGGCTTCTTGCTAAGCACACAGCATTGAAGAGAATAGAAACTAAACTAGAAAACTATGCTGGTACATAAGGAACATTGATAAGACTCCACTCAGGCTCAGTACAGAAAGCTATAGTTTTGGTGCACTTTCTGGGCACTTAGGGACTGGCCTTAGTACCTACCAACTGTCCTTAGCATCTACCAACCTTTCTTAGCACTTACTGACTTTCCTTAGCACTTACCAATCTTCCTTAGCAATTACCAATGTTTCTTACCTACCAATGTTTCTTAGCATCTACCAATGTCTCTTGACACCTACCAACTTTGCTTTGTACCTACTGATTATCTTTGGTGCTTAATGACTGTTCTCAATATGTTTTGTAGACATTTTGTTCTAAGAACAACATGGGAACTTTGCTAATCAGAGGATGGAATACTAACCAACAAACAGATAAATTGACAAGTGACAGACAGCTGAAATACATCATTTTCATGCTTGACTACTGATCCTACTGCTCAGCACACAAACATGCTGTATTATTACTTTCTAGAACATATCCTTCATTTATACTGCTAACATACATTTACATATAATTTTTATTTTACACTATAAAAACTGTATAAAGCTACTACTTATAACTCATCTTTAACTTCTCAGTAATACACTCTCACAAGTGCTAGAGTTGCCTTCTTATTTGTTTCTTATATGGCACACTAGGCACCAACTATGGATGCACCTTTATGCTAGTTCACCTACAAGACTAATCAAGAATCACTATTTAAACTTGATCTAGGCACTTATGGCCTAGTTACTAGTGCTTAGCCATGTTAATCATCCTTTCTTTTAGAATTCAATTGCTTTCACTTTACTTACATATGTTCTTGAGACCCTGCTAGGACTCTCCAGTAGCTCAAAAAACTGTTCCAATGTTTTCTACTTTTTGAAAGATGACATTGGCATGAAGGATTGGCAGTATCTAAAAATCTGGTTAAATCATGTAAAATACTATGGCATTGCAGCTACAAATTGCATCTTAGCTTATGTAATTTTAATTAAAACTGATGGAGTAATGGCCATCTCAAATATTCACTCATTGGGACAGTTTTTTGAGCATCTTCAACTTTGCAGACTTATCCCTATTTTAGTCAGCAATAAAGAGTAAGTTGCATGTGGGAATATAGGCAGAGTCATGTGACCATGTTTGGGTATATTTGGGAGTGGTTCAAGTTGATTTAACCACATCTTGACCTTCAACTACCATCATGAAAGCTACTTCTTCTGCACAATGCTCTACTGTTGCTTCTCTCCTTGCTCAAAGGTATTCTCTGCATCAGATTGAGGCTGAAACTGGTCTAGGGAAGTCTACTATTGAGAGGATCAGGAGAGAGTTGAAGGTGGACAAGGAAAACCATCCTGGAGGCCATCTAGCTAAGCTTACTTGATGTGATAAACAGGCTATTGTTTGACAAATCTCAACTGGGAGACTTGATACAGCTATTCAGGCCACCAATTTCAACAACATTATTTCCAATCTGTACACTGCTGCTGTTGGAAGATGCTTCCATTGGAAAAAGTGTAAAAGAAAGCTGTTATGCCACTTCTGAAGTGCCTTTTTCTGGATGAAAAAATCTTTGAACAAAGGAAAATGCCTTTTTTCCTTCAAAAAAAGGTACTTCAGAAGTGGCATAACAGCTTTCTTTTACACTTTTTTCAATGGAAACACCTTCTGATGCCAGCAGTGGAAGGAGAAGGGGTATTGGTCTGCTACAAAGAGGAAAGTTCCTATGCTCAAAGCTAGACATAGGCAACTATGACTTAAATGGGCTCAAGAGCATCAAAACTGGACTGTAGAGGACTGGAAAAGAGTGTTGTAGAAGATTAACAGGATGGGGTCAGATGAATAGCAGTATGTGTGGAAGCTAAAAGGAGAAAGCATTTTAAACTGAACTACTACACCTACTGTGAAACATAAAGGAGATAACAATCTCATGGTATGGGGCTGTATGGGTTGAAATGGGGTAGGAAAGCTGGTAGAGGTGGTGGGAATCATGAATGCAGAACAGTACTGTGAAATTTTAGAGGATAGAGCAAAGGAGAGCTTTGAAAAATTGGAGATGGAGGAGGGTGCCCGCTACAACAGGACAATGATCCTAAACACAACTTCAAGAGGGCTAACAATTGGTTTGAAGACAATAACTTTAATGTCCTTTGGTGGCCAGCCCAATCCCCTGATCTTAACCCTATTGAACACCTCTGGGAGTACCTCAAGGAGCAGCTTAGGCAGTATAAAACACCTCCTCATGGTATGCATGAATTGTGAGAGATGGTTGCAAAGGAGTGGGATGGAATACCAGCAGAAGTATGCCAAAGACTGATAGAAAGCATGCCTAGAAGGATTCAAGCAGTTATCAAGGCAAATGGAGGACATACAAAGTACTAAATACCAAAATTAGAGATGCTCAAAAAACTGTCCCAATGAGTGAATACTTTCAAATGGCCATTACTCCATCAGTTTTGATTGAAATTACATAAGCTAATATGCAATTTGTAGCTGCAATTCCATAGTATTTTACATGATTTAACCAGAATTTCCAATCTTTCATGCCAATGTCATCTTTTGAAAAGTAGAAAACATTGGGACAGTTTTTTGAGCCACTGTACCTCATTAGTTTGCACACCTAATGCATTAACTTATTATTGCACTGGGCTACAGTTGACTCTGACAGTGCCTAGAAACTTTTAGGTGTTATCAACATGCTATAAGGAGGCCAAGACAGGCTGCTAAGAATAGCAAGCTAAGATAGGGTACAAGTCTTGGAGAACAATGACACAACCTGGACCTCATGCTATAGGCCTTGAATTGGAGTCCAATGGCCTAGAACTCAATAACCCTATGCTCTAAAATAACTAGAGTACTGTAGAGATAGATTTGTGCATAGAAAATACAGGTATAATAATAGAATATAGTATAGGATTGATTTAAGTTTTAGCTACTCCTGTCACAATCTGCCAACCACCACTAGTACCCAGCCCTAGCCATGGTACTCCCAACCTCACCAAGCCAGCTCCACAAAGCCCTGGCCTGGACCACTACTAAGACCAGCCATCCCCAATGCTATCAGCACCATCAGCGGCCTATGCCACCATCAGCACTGACCCCAGCTATCCCCGGTCCATCACTCCCTGTCAACGCCACCATTAGTGCTGACCCCAGCAATCCCTGGCACCTTCCCAACCCCAAAAGGCAACCACTATGTATCACGTATCAACGCATCACCCTGGTCCAAATCCCATGCCCTGCACCCCCATTCCATGCCTACCATGCTTCCAAAGCAAGACCAATCCTTTGTGAGCTTCCTTTACACCACTCAACTGACCTTGATGCCCACAGTACCTTTGCACAATCCCTGGGCTTCAGCAAGAGTCTCGGCACCATCGCATGACTCCTTGCATAAACCCTGGGCTCTAGCAAGAACTCCTGCACCATGAAATGCCCTAGAGCTTGAGCCTGTAGTCCAGAGCCTACCTGCCCTCCTTGTATATAAGTTGTAGCATAGTCTCCAGTACAGTAGTATTGATATTGTCTATCTTTCCCTGTTTTCTAGTCCAGCTCTCGTACTCTTACTCTTTCCATTGATCTGACCCATCTTGTTTCTATTCCTTGTCTGTCTCATACTCAACTTGTCTTATTCTTTTACTCTCATATTACTCATCTTGTTCTCAACTCAATCTATCTTGTTTCTTTCTCCTGGTCTTCCTCTCTAAGTCTCTTCCTCTCTCTCTCTCTCTCTGCCTCCCTTTCCTCTTGGAGTCTCTGATTTCTCTCAGTCACATCCCCACTCTTTGTCCCTTAACTTCAGCCCTGGGACTTGACAAGTCCCATGTCTGACCCCCAGCCCACCAGCACTCACCTCCTGAGACTTATTCAGAGCTCATTCCTGACCCCTGGAGCTCCCTTGTTAGCCCAAGGACTAGCCTTGGTCCCTCCATACTCATTCCCTTCCCCAAACTCCCAGTTTGTATGCCACACCCCATGACTCTGGTTGTGCGCATAGACTTTGTGTTTGCCAAGTAAGGATTTACCCAGTGGTCTGAGCCCCTGTGGTCAGCAAAACCTGACAACTCCATTCTTCATAGTAAGCATCCAGAGTCATGTTGAACTGTGAGCTAAAAGAGTGTTTTTGTAGTAGTCTCTATGCCCAAAACTTCCATGTGGTGCTATGACATTGTACTAAGAATTGTTTATCCAAGGATGTTCTTTTCTTGCTGTATATGCATAAATTACCAAGTTGCCAGAGTGCACTCACAAAGACCAGAGAGAACAATTCTTTTGACAACCTATACATCCACCCCCCAAATGCTTGCATAGACTAATATTCTGTATTCATCACTCTTTGTAAGAACCATGCACAGACAGATATAATTCTATTTGTCCATGTACAAGAATAAGAAGTATACTATTTCTTAATAGTCTTTTCCTGAACTCAAGGGTAGTCATTCTTTTGAGACTTGAGATATACATAGTATTGGATAGTAATTGGCTCCAATGAATTGATCTGAATCAGTTTTACTTAAATGTATTATTCTCTACCCAGAAACACACTAGCCTAATAACAAGGAGCTGTAACCTATGTTATTTATGGTGAGGAGTGTTGGACACCAGTGGGATATACCATAAGCAAGCATAGATCTGACACTAAGAGTCAACTTGATTATCATTGACCTTTGCCTTGACAGACTTTTTAGATACATATATACTGATATACTATACAATCACCCTCAGTCAAGTATATAACAACTGAGGCATACCTACTTGTACAACAAATACTATACTCACAATTATGCCTTAGTATCACACATATTGATGGGGGGAACCACACTGAATAGGCAAGCCCAAGTGCATGCCTGTTTTGCAAAACCTTTTCTAACTACAGAGTTTTCAGCTTACAATGACATATGCAAAATATTTTTGTTCTCATTGGAGTGTTGTTTTGTAAAACACTTATCTGACCAATTCAAGAAGCGCTCTATCACCTGATGTCACTCATGGGTTCATCAACTCACATCCCAGAGTATAAGTACTTAAATGCCAGTCATTGAATGCTGTGGTAAAGTGACAAAGTAAGGAGGCACAGCTTCTAAGGAGTGTCACAGATACCGTGTCGGTCGCCATAAAAAAGCTAGACTGAAGATGGCATGCAGGTGGCCAGCAGGCAGATTTGTATTTGCACCATCATCATGGCAAGCTTCAATGTTGAGATAATGAGGGCCTTGTGAATATACATGACACATGTCCCACAACACAGATAACAAAATCAAGAAACTGGAAGTTGCCCACTATTGGTAGCACCCTTAAACCTCTAAATTTTTCCCTTGCAAAGAAGATGTGGCAAGGCAATGGACATGATTAAGATTGCTTCCGTCCACGTTAACTTGAACTGTGGTTCCCTTGGTGACGATTAGGAGGATATAAGCGCCCATGAAACACAGATGCACAAAATTCCAACAAAGAATAGCCATAACCCCTAGAAAAAAATCATTCGCAAGTGAAGCTACTGGGACTTTCACCAGAATATTATAAGTAGTTGTGCTGCACTGAAACAGCGATGTTGTGGATGCAACCAAGGTGCAACAAATAAGGGTCAACACATGCTTCTCCTTTAGCTTAACTTTCCATTAAACATGACACATAACTTCTCCCAAGGATAATACCCTTTTTCTTTGACAGGCTTTTGGAGATGTCAACTTATTATGTTTCACTATTGGGCTCACCATCCAGGCACAAGCACTTCACCTGCAGTTGAGCTTCCTATTGACCTGCAGGCGGTCGTAAATTTCTACGCATAGATAGGAACGTAAATCCACAATTTGAGAGGTACAAAACGTTACTGGCGGTAGGAAAAAACCAATGACCTAGACAACGCTTGGTTCTGTCGATGTGCCTGGACCTTCAGGCGCTTTGCTCTTTTTTTGCAAGCCTCTTTGGCGATCGTTCTCTTTGTCAATCCACCTCTTTAGCGATCGTCCTCTTTGGCAATCCTCTCTTTGGCTTTGCTAAGCCTTTAAAGTCAAGGTAAGATGGCTGTTTCAATAACAAGTACGCAGCTAGTGAAGTCCTCATCCAACCTCTTTACAATCTTCAAATCGCAATGTCCTACGCCAACCCTCTTCATCCTCCAGTTCGATCCTCCAACATTTCCCAATATTCCACCCTGGAAGGTGCCACTGGCACTACTAGGTTTCTTTCTCCTACGCGTCATCGCCTGCCCCAGCAGTCCTATAAGCCCTCTTCGAAATGGGACCAAGCAATTGGACAGAATGTTCGTCGGCACGCTGCAATTCAATTCGACCACATTGGCTATAGTGGTCAGGGAATGCAAATGCGAGAGCTTTCAGCTCGTAGCGACGCTGCGATAGCTGCTATGATGCAAGGCGCAGGAGATGCAGTCTTTTGCCATACTGGACGGGAACGTATCACGTTCCGCATTATTGTAAGCACCTCTTTTCCCAGCTAGTCCATAGTAATAACGAAGTACAATTAGTGGCCGGGATATGAGCACGTCGAGTGCTGTGATCAACTGGTGATCAACTCGGGTGGACGCCCTATCACTCGCGCTCAGCTCGGTAAATCCATTGCCCAAATTTTTGCTCGTTTCGTAGAGGTTTGTTGCGCCGACCTTTATCGTTCTAAGGTCTAATCAAAACTTCAATTATTAGAAAACGCGCAACGAGCCGTCTCGCTCCTCTGAATGGAACCTGACCTCATCAGGTATCCGTTTTGAACACCTTGTGCTGGTGGCTTTAGTCAACGTGTGGGACGGCGTATGGCAGGCAGATGTCGCAATTGATCTTCGCTGAGGTCAAGCCGATCTCTGTCAACGCGGAGAACCATATAATTTTCGTCCAACATTTGTATCAATAGCACATTACTTGTATTTGTAACTTCAATATTTAAAAATCTGCGATATCACAATCGTAAGAACAAATTTATTTTGAAAACAAAATTTCTACCATATATCAGATTCGATACATCAAATTTCCTCTCCACCGGAAAGAGGCGGCTTCGGTTTCTGTAGTTCTTTTTTTGAAAAAAAAAATCGCGGGTCGTTTCATTTTACTGAGTGGCACGGGGCCCATAACCTGTTGGTAATAATCACTCTGTCGGTGTATAGACCACTGTATTGGTTCTATGTGCTTGTTGGTAATAATCACTATTAGAGTTATGTTAGCTGTGTTATATATCCCCGGGCGGAAATGGGGAGTGCTTCAGTCAGTATGTAAACGACTGATGTATTCGATTCCGGCTATAATCCCTCAGCTCTATAGTTCTTCCTGTTGACTGTGGTACAATGGGTCACCTCCTTCACTAGTCACGTGTAGTTGTTGACTTCCATCAACGTCACACGACTTGCTTTCTCAGTCATTCTTCCATCTGTGTCGACACCGAGACTGTACGTTGTGTGGTTTTCATACTTTATTCTTATATTACTGTAGAATTTTATTGTCTACACTAGGTATGCCAAATAATCAATTGTTCTTTGTCGCAGCATAATGTATTGCAAGGTTTAGAATAGGAACAATATATATTGACTTGGGTGGCACTGAAGTTCGAGCAAAGAGAATGAGATTATATTGGGTTATTTATGATGACAATGACTATAGCACACACCTGAAGTTCGAGCAAAGAGAATGCTCGAACTTCAGAGAAATAGGGGTTTTTATGTGTCATTACTTGTAAGACATTAATGACACATACCATGAGTCGCACAAGATACCGACGTCATACTGATAGAATCTGATACGTACTTTTACTCCAATGATGCCATGACATTGAAATGACATATCTGTTTCATTTATCAGATCTATCAACATTCTTCCATCTGTGTCGACACTAAGACTAACTCCATTGTCTACACTAGGTATGCCAGATAATCAATTGTTCTTCCATCTATGTCGACACTGAGACCAACTTCATTGTCTACACTAGTGGTCCCTAATTTCTGGCCGGCACTTCCTAATCCGTATGTTCTCTTTTCCCCTGCGGGCACACCGCTCACGTGTCCTACATGTACCCTCGATGTGTACTGCGATCCCTAGAATATATGGATGTAGATATCTTTAGTGTTGCAGGAAGCTGAGGAGGGAGAATCTGGGATCTTTTGGGGGTCTTTTGTTGAAGTCTGACAATCTCTTATGAACATATTAATGGCATACATGATACAAACACATGAATTTATGCACAACCTATAGAGGAATTTAAACACAACGATATCTGTTACTTTCTATTCTGCCATAGCACATGACGGGGAGTTTCTCTGGGGTAAGGATATCTTTGCTTCCTTCTAAGCTTGAGATATTCCGGGAAATAGTTTACCTCACAGATTCATGATCTGTGAAAAAGAGTATACGTATACTATATGTTCTACATGACTTGGCTAGCGAATATTTGGAGGTGTAAGGAGACCCTTGTCCCAGCTGTGTCCCTTGTTGAAAAGATAATGCCTAGTCTTATCCAGGACCCGTGAAGACAAACTTTTAAAATGTCTGCCAAGTTCTCATCGAGCGATAAAATGGGACCGAGGTGCTCGACTGCCTGATACCTTTTTGCAATATCTAGTTTGCAATATCTAGTTGATGATTTTATAGTAACCATATCATCACTTCACGAATTTAACTTCTGCCGAGATCCTTGGCAGGCTGACATTGAAAGTCGATACATCCAAGCCTCAAGCTTTCAAGGTTCGCGTACTTCCGAGTGAGCACTCTGAATGCGGCAGGTCCCAGAGTAATCACGGGTAAGAATCGCCTTTGTGTCACAATCGCTTGCTGAAGGATGTGAATGGTTTATAGATAGATAGTTAGCGGTTCGTGCGAGCTGAAGAAAACGTCATGCTTTCGACAAAACTTCTCGACAAAAGTCGCGCAAGAAAGTTCCTAAAGATCATGACCTCCGCATACAGCGAGACATTCCTTCCAACATCGGGCAGGCATCGTATGCAATGGTAAAGTTTCGGAACGGAGACTAAGTGGTAAAATGTTACCCACCCAACACCGTACAGATTTTATTTTCACCAGGAACAAAGTTATTGCCACATGTGCCACATGCATTGGTCTATTCTTAATCACTGTCGGCGTTTAGATGTAGCCGTTAACCATAGATTTTACCGATCAAACGCATCGGACTTATACAGCCGCGAGATGGTTAATAGCGAAGTACCCTTCTAGGAACGGTGAACGGCACGGTTTTACGTGTTGAAAACAGTTTCCCTAACGAGTATCACTTGGGTCCGTAATTCACCGAAAAAGTAACATACTATATTGTTGCATTGTCCAGACATCCATTATCTAGCGAACAGTGATTAGCAAAATAGATAGCCTACTTGACTCGAATATGTAGCCAAAACAATGTCGAGCTTGGCTTGGTTTTGAGACTGACTGAGACTTCCTTGAAACACGGCGAGTATTGTGCTTGATCAGGATTGTTTTCGGCAGACGGCCCTTCTCAACTTTTGATTCGGACCTGGGACATCTATTTAAACGTCATATTTGACTGGTTGCCTGCTTTACAGACCACCCAACAGTTCTTTTCTTTGTCCTGCGAAAACCATGCACACCAAGATTCTCTTGACCGCTCTCACTTCTTCGGTCTTCTCTCTAGCTAGTGGAGCCGCCATATATGGCCGTACTGCGTTAGACATCTTTGATCCCCACATAATCACTCCCAATAATTCCACCATCTGGGTGGTGGGCAGCGTTGAGACTGTCACATGGTAAGTCTCATCGACAGACATTCGTTCGTCTTTGTTACCGACTTTCTGGTATACAGGGACACATCTGATGCTCCTGGCAATATTTCCAACCGCGCAAGCGTCATACTTAAGCCAGGTATGCTTTCTGCCATTGCCAGAGGATGAACCCTCGTACTGATACAGCTTTCAGCTGAATCGCTGACACCCCAATTCAATCTTACGAGTGGATTTGACCTCCGTGCTGGCATTGTCGACATAACAGTCCCTGACAACATTTCACCTGGCAAATATGCCATTATTTGTAGGTATCTCCTTTTCCAGTGAAGTGACTTGACTCAATTCTCTTTGAAGTGTTTGGAGATAGCGGAGACGTTAGTCAATCCTTCCGGATTGACGCCGCCTACGGATCCTTGTAGCAATTAGGACGCACAAGAATGTTTGTAACTCTTTCCTTTGTATAATCTTATTTCTGTACGAAAAGTTCTTCTAGAATTCTTAGTATCACAGATGCCCAAAGAAAAATATTAACAGTGGATTTTGCAAGTCTAGATATTCGAGCTTGATCGATGTCGATAGAAGAACCAAAGCCTGATAACAACACGAGCATAGCTTCGTAAGCTACATTACTGAACCCAAGAATCTCAGCTCAGCACAAAGCCTCTGTTGTTAGACTGATTTTAAAGAATTCCAGAGAGACCATACACGTGATAAGACTTGGGTAGACTTTTGACTAGACGGGGTACCTACTCTCTGAAATAAGAAGACCGTTTAAGAACGAGAAAGCCGCTTGCACAGATGTTTTGACGACCAGCGATCGCAGAGAGCCAACCTCGAACCTCAGACACTCACCTCTTCATGACCGCAGGGACATACCAATAATAGATATACGTCCACATACGGCGTGTCAGACACCAATGGAGGAAGAACCAGAGTATGCGCAGAAGAAGTGGATGAGGATGATAGATAAAGGAGTTTGCAGCTAGGATCTTTATCACGATGGGAAGACGATCCGAACTGAAAGTTCGTATTTTGCAATGTGTAAGTCCGCAAAGACCTCGCGTATTGGTAGAAAAGGCCAGGTTCGACGGACAAATTCGCTCTTGCTTTTGGAGGGGCAGCCGATCAACGTGCCGGTAATGACGCTACTACGGCGTATCAACGAAAGGAAAAGGCGAGGGGGAGACTCCGGACGATGCGACTATAGCGAAGCAAAGATATTGAATCAAACTTGATGGAGCGACATAGTGTGGTGAGTAGCTGAGGAGACGGCGGGATTCGCGAGCGTCTGTGTTGTTTCTCGAGTACTTAGTACGTGTGATGCCAGGAAGGAGGCAGGAGCAACCAAGGGATACCCAGCCAGATGACTCCCTGGTTCAAGAGCATGGAGAAGTGGAGACAGGATTCAGTAGCGAACCGGACAATGGGTCTGGGTGGTTGGTGTGATTCTGACAGCGAGAAAGACTGAGCATCAACTCTGTTACCTAACCATCCTGGTGCTGAACGAGACGTCGACGGGTGTGAAGACGATTTTTATGCTTGGAGTTCATTTGAAATCGTCCATACTGTGATTCGCCAAGCGACGTGTCCTTCAGAGACTAAAGCCAAATACGGTCACGTGTACCAGGGAAATTAAACAAAAGTTACACTCAAAGATGATAATGCGCCACGACATAACGAAATGCCACCCAATGCATTTCAATTTTTGACTCTCTCTCTTCTGGTTGTTCCACCCCTCCTCATCGCCACATACTTTCTTTCCGCGTTTCCACATCCTCCGGAGCCAGTTTACGTTCATAATTCTCTTGCTGGCCTTCCGCCTGATGCCAAGTCTTGGTCAATATATCCGGAGGACTTCTTCACGGGCGGTGCCTATACAACGTTGTTGTATGGACGTGTACGTTCCTCAGAATCATACTTTTAAGCTACTGAGCATACCTACAGATGCGATATTGGTTACTTGGTCCCGAGGACGGCCAGAAGGTCTGCGTCATCCTAGAATGATCGATGATTAAAATTAGCTCATCAGCGTCAGGTCGTCCTAATTCATGGACTCTCAATACCGGCCATGATATGGAGGGACGTTGCACCAGAGCTTGCATCCCGTGGATTTCGCGTTCTCGTCTATGGTGCGTTCTCAATTTTAGCGCCGAGGCGCGTTCTCTATAAATATTGGTTGACTTTAGACTTGTATGGACGCGGATACTCTGATGCTCCTCAAACAACATACGATGTCAACCTCTTCACTATTCAGCTCGCACTCCTCATGCAATATCTACAGTGGGACAAGGCTATGATTGGAGGCGTTTCCATGGTTTGTGAACTTCGACTCCGTGCTCACACCACTCTTGATGAATAATCAATCATTCTTGTAGGGCGGCGGCATTGCTATGGCATTCACAGCACAATTCCCGCACCTCGTGGATGACAAAGTTGTTCTCATCGCTTCTGCTGGATTGATGGAGGTGAGAAATCTTTTCCAAGATTGTCAGATCATCAGGTTATTAGATACCATAACCCAGGCAACGGATATCTCTCGAACTGCGAGATTTATGTCTTCTCCGCTTGTGCAAGCAGTTACTGCCAGTGTACCAGCTCAGGTTCACATCATCATCTTGAATCTCTTTGCGCCCCTTTTAACTTGCATCTCAGAAATATCTTCAGCGACTCGCCACTAAAAACTACACTTCGGCCGCCTCAGCGGAGGCTAAAAAGGAAGAAGATCCTGTTACTGAAGTACGCCTTCTTTTCTCTAACCCGATCGATCATCTCCCGAACCCTCGGCAGATTGTCAGACTCCAATCTGCGCATTTGACCGGATACAATGCCGCATTATCCTCGTCACTCAGAGACGGACCCATCCGTGGCCAAGAGCTGTCATTTGCCTCGGAAGGTTTTGCTAATCGCGCGGTTCTCGTCATCCATGTACGTCTTCCATCCTTACTGAACTATCACCTTAACTTCGATCTCAGGGCACGAATGACAATACGGTCAATGCACGATACGCATCGCATATCATGTCTCTCCTTCAACCTTCAACGCGGAATCGTTCACGCCTCCTCATGTTTGAGGGTGCAGGCCACGACGTCACCATTAGCCATTCCAGCCAAGTTACCCAAGCCATGGCTGACTTCTTCAGCTAAAATCGTCTTCGCACTATATTTCATTTGTTTTAACATAAACTACTCACTAGCTACCCGCCTACTATGGTACGGATACGGAAACCCCAAGCATACTGTCTTTTGTGCTTTTAGTTTGACGATTGGTGCTTTATTGTGGACCTACTTACATATCTATTCCCCTAGTCCCAGATGTATATACCCTTGTAACAGTGTAGTTGATTCCCTTTTGCTTACTTGTGATTGGGACCCCGTGGCCGTGCTATGCATAGATTTGGACTTGAACAATCTGATGAGAGAATCTGGGATGAATGTCGAGATGTGGAGTGTATGCGCGAACTGGAAAATTAAGTTCATTTCTATCAAGGTGCTTCCGATCATCAGTACTGAAGCTTTAAGCTTCATTCAAATTTGGATTTCTACCATCCAAGCATCATCCTTAATGTCCCATGGCTTCCAGTCAGTGCTTTGAAAGGTGGGACCATCTTGAACATCCAGCTCTTCTTGGCGCTACCACCCTCGTGGTTTACTTTGAAATTTCAGGTCACTCGGAATTCTCATGGGAAACCGGCTACCTTTCCCCTTCACCGTCTACTTTCGCTATCGCACCTTCTGATCATCCATGCGACTACCGTGCGCACGACGTCCACCAAATTCCTTCGTTACTCCCGAGTGTGTTCCGGCTCCTGTACCGGCAAGCTCGAAATCTTCCTCCCAATATCACGGATGAACCAAGGAGGCACCATGGCATGGGTACTCATGTACAGCACAAGACCAGACCCTGGCATATACTTGTGTGTCCGCGATCCCATGATCAAAAAGGTGTAGTTACATACAGGTGGAGATGACTAGACCTTTCTTCCCGTTTGCGGGTTCAGATATCAACGATAATCAATGAGCATAAGGTAGATGGTGCATATTTAAGTTGGAACTATCGAGAGATGACGAACCTCAGAAAGAAACCCCTCGAACGGAATTGTGTATCCTCACCATGAGCTGCTTTGTCTCTGTTCGAAATGTTGTCAGGCTCAATCTCGTGTGTCAACAATACTATCACCAACCGGGAGTTGCAAGATTCTAGACAAAATCGTTGATCAAAATACAGCAACCTCACCTTTCTTATATCGGACTGGATGGTTCAGTAGACTAGTATCTTGGATAGAAACTTATCAAGTTACCTTTGTGCTAGAAGACCGTTGAAGCTCCTCGGAAGGAAGCCGGACAGACAGGTTCCAAAAACCGCGAGTTGCAAAACTTTTGTCACGATATGTCACATGCCGGTTGAATCTCTGCTCTGGCCTTGGGCATGCCAATTTCATTCATGGCACGTCGGAGCAGGTAAAAGATATATTATAAGAGTATTGATGATACACCAGAGTTATCAGGAAACGGTGAACAGAGTGCGTGTTTCCGAGGTCTACGAAGTAGCCGAGGTTTTATTACCCGAAATCGCGTCGTTTTTTGTCCTCAATTTTTGATCCCACGTGACGCTTCCGGTTACTATCACTTCCGTATTGCCGGCCGTTCTCTTACCAATACATAATACGTCCTCGAATTTTGCGTCCCTCCAGCTATCTTTCGTCTTCCGGCTATTCTCCTGTCGTTGTATGATACCCGGTTCGATGTCCTCAATTTTTGCGTCCCTCCGGCTATCTTTCATCTTCCGCTCCTGTCACCGTTACTATACTCGGTTTGATGTCCTTGATTTTTGTACCCTCCAGTTAACTTTCGGCTATTGTTACATATCTGTCCTCCATTTTGGCAGCCTTCCAGCAACCTTTCTGTCTTGGCTATAACTGTTTATCTAGTTTTTATATCCTTCTTTTTTCCTCTTATTGTTCCAGCTATACGGATGTGTTCCTCTCTTTGTTTAGATATAGCAGCTGCTTATGTATACAATTCTGCGTCAATGTCTTTGTTTGATTTCTTGATTATATATTTCTGTGTCTATGTCATTGTTTGACCTTTTTTGCTATCTTGCTCCAGCTGCTGCTTAGGTAATCTTGTTCCTCCATTTTTTTTCACAATTACTATGCCCTACGCTGGAGTCGGCGCGATCCCTCAGTCGGCAGTCACAACAAAGTCACCTCACCTGATCATAAGCG
>JAGGAU010000296.1:0-16336 GCA_017657275.1 Termitomyces sp. T108
GGCACATCTTTGAATTCAACATGCATGCTGAATTCCCTCCTGTATATTACTTGCCTGTGCATTTGGAAGGCCAACATTGATGATGCCTGAAAGTCATTGTATTAGTTGCCTGATCGAAAGGGGCAACTTCAATATTTCTGAAAGGAGTAGCATTAGGCAGTTACAGGCAGGGTTCCAGTCACTTGTACTAAAGAGAGAGTTAGTTTAGATAGTGATAAGGGATAGGAGGACAAGAGCTAGCAACTTGGTCTAAGCACTAGGGACTCATTGGAGTTAGAAACAATAGTGTACCCACAGAGTATTGTTAGCAACCTTTCAATAATGATAATGACATACCCACAGGGCACTTTAGCAATGTATGACTTATAAGCAAGTGATCTCAATATAAGTATAGCTCCATGTCTTCTCTTACTGCTATCAACACTATTCTCCATGCTACTAACTTTGTCACTAAAGTGATTTTATTTTTAGTGCATCATGCTCACAAGGAAGCAGAGGCTTCTTATGAGCTGATGGTTGGCAAAATGAGGTTGTATGAGCAGTTGCTGGCACTTCAGTCAGCAGGCATGGAGGAGAACCTATGGCTTTAGTGCCTGAAAAGGTAGGAGGAGCATCAAGAAGAGGATTGGTTGGCCCTCTTTGAGGCTTTGTTTATAAGTACTTTTGTTAGTGACTAACCTAATCACAATGCTGATAGAAATCAAGTGACCTACTTCTGCTCCTCCTACTTTGGACAAGACAAGGAGCTTGCTGACATCCTGGCTGAGGAGAGGCCTATGGTAATAAGTAGTGACCCTTGCCAAAGGTGAGTTGCTAATACTGTTCTCCTTTCCACAAGCTCTCTTCCAAGGTGCCTCTATATGAGGTAATTATTTCTCACCTTTCTCTTTTCTAGCAACTCATGTTTGGATTTAGATGCTTAAAGAGACTTATTTTACCAACTCTAAGTTGAAGAACCTTTTGGTGGGATATTGATGGGTGGTAGTGGATGCTGAAATGGAGGTAGGAGTTGTGATGCCAAGTGCCAAGAGTAAGAAGACTGTGGTGTCTGAACAAAGGCATGCCTACAAAGCACTAAAGGGAGCAGTAAGTTTCCTTCTTCCTTAGTGACCAAACTACAAAATGCTGGGCTGATAACAACATGGAAGGATGCTGGTTCCTGACTGGCATATTGCTGTGCTATCACTGTGATGCCTTCAAAAGGGCCTGCACTTATTCAGGCCTCAAGTTCTAGAAGCCTGGCAAATTTGATCACATAGTGGAAAAGAGTTTTTAGAAGTCTATGTTAGTACATCAGGTGCAAGAATTTGTGAAGCAGCAGCAGCAGGTCACCAAGAAGAGCAGCAAGGCTTCCATCAATGAGAGGGTATTCTTATAGCAACTGAAGGACCCATAGTGCATCAGGAGATTAGCCATGGAGAAGGCTTAAGAGATGAAGAGACTAGGAAGGGCAAGAGGAAATAGAGGGAAAAGGCAGCAACAATTGGCTAAAAGTGTCAATAAAAGTTGGAAAGCAGAAGAAGTGGCAGTAGATAGAGTTGGCAAAGGAGAAACAGTAGTAGAAGGTGTTGTCCAATAAGCAACAGACAAAGCTGTTTCACATTCTTGTGGAGGTGCCCTCTCTTAACCTCAGAGAGGCCCTGGTGGCTTAAGGTGTATTGCTAACTTCTAGTCTCTCTCCTGGCTTCAAACCATTTTTCTTTGCATGCTTAAAAAGTCTAGTACCTTTGCTAAGGCACCTGTGTTCTCCTTGGAATACAAGGCTGAGGAGCCCTCTCTGTCAGAAGACCAGTTTTTGGACCATATCCAACCCTATTCTGAGCTTAGTCCAACAATATGCCTACTCCTAGCAGATTTGACCAGCCGCTCAGCCCACTCTTTCCCCTTCCATCTCTTAGTAGTTAGCTTTGATGAGTCATATGCATGGACCTTACTCAGCATTGATTATTGTTAGTCATACTCCATTACATACTAGGGCCCAATTAGTAAACAGTATTAGTAATAACACAGCCACCAATGTAGTATATATAGGCAGCCTGTGAATAGAATATCCCTAGGCTGAACAATAGCAGTGTTCTTCTGGCCTATTCACTGAACCGACTATAAGCTTTTCTAGCGATATCCAGCCCTTTGCTAGCCCTGTCTGTCCCTTGCCTAACTCTTGCCCACCCTCACGCTTGCTTGACTCCTGCTTGTCACTCACACCATTGGCTCTGTGGAAGGAGTTCCACAGATGTCAAGCATTCCCCTTACACTCTCTAAAATGTTGGTGACCCCTCCCTTCTTAGCTGATTGTTCATACCTGGTTTTCTGACAACAAGGACTTCAAGTATAAGAAATACATATTGACTGTCACTAAGCTTTGGACAGTGCTGCCACAAATCAGTCCAGACCTGTTGGCAGCTCATTGGCATCTGCTCCATCTTAGCAACCCTGTCTGATGTCTCTGGCCATCCTCTTGATAGTTTCAGGCCTAAATGTCAGCTCTCCATGCATTTGGCTGCTTATAGTCTCTGGTTGTAGAGTCATCCTACTTGTTAGCAGATGCTGCTGGCAACTCTTGTAAGTTTTCATGTTCCATTTCTTGTGCCAATATTTTCAGGAGTTCTTGACATATGCTGTTGGCAACTTCTTTTCCATTACTTGTGTTTGGACTACATTACTTTGACTTACCTTATGTAGTTAGCAATGGCATCTTAGCACCTTATAAATAGTGTACTTTGTGGTAGAACCAGAACAATAAACCCCCACTGTTCACATTACATCTTAGTGACCTCCCTTTCCTCTCTCTCATTGCTCTTCAAGTTGCTAAAGCTACTTGGCAGCTAGCACCTCACCAACACCAGCAGGCTTAGTCACCCCATGCCTCTCCAAGTTAGTGCCCTCAATTGCCAGTGGTACCACCAGGTACATTATCATCTACACATTGCCAGAAGTCTAGCACTCTGCACCTATAGCAGGTTGTTGGTTTAGCACCTAGTTTTCATGACCTGCCACCACCGCTGATAATCCACCAACCACCACCGGTACCCAACCCAGGCTCTGGTACCCTCAACCTCACCAGGCCAGCTCCACAGACCCCAGGCCCAGACCGGCCATCTCCAGCGGCCATCAGCACACCAGTGGCCATCAGCACACCAGCGGCCATCAGCACACCAGCGGCCATCAGCACACCAGCGGCCATCAACACACCAGCGGCCATCAACACCCATCACTGCCTGTGTACGCCACATCAGTGCTGACTCTGGCAACCCCCAGATGCCCACACCACCATCAGCGCCAACCCTGGCAACCCCCAGACACCCACACCACCATCAGAGCTCACCCCAGCAATCCCTGGGCCATCAATGCCATTATCAATACCAACCCCAGCAATCCCTGCGCCATCACCAGCAAACCCCGATGCCTTTCCCAATCAGGCAACTATCATGACTCATGCATCAACGCATCACCCCAGCCTGAATCCTGCACCCTGCACTTCCTCTTCAATCGACTCTTTGCCTCCCTGCATTGTCCATGCCTCCTGTGCTCCCAAAGCAAGACCTTTCCTTTGTGAGCTTCTTTTATGCCACTCAACCAACACCAACATCCGCAGCGTCCTTGCATGGTCCCCAGACTTCAGCAAAAGCCCCGATATGCCTGTACTGCTCCTTGCACAAACCCTGGGCTCCAGCAAGTACCCCTGCATTGCCACTTGCCATGGAGCCTGGGCCTGAGCCCTGGAGCACGCCTGCCCCCCTTGTATATAAGCCGTAGTGTAGCATCTGGTACCAGTGTTGATA
Organism: Termitomyces sp. T108; assembly: GCA_017657275.1. Lineage (NCBI taxonomy): Eukaryota > Fungi > Basidiomycota > Agaricomycetes > Agaricales > Lyophyllaceae > Termitomyces > Termitomyces sp. T108. The sequence continues at coordinate 3,783 of JAGGAU010000296.1, forward strand.
TTACCCATTCTTCCTGGTCTCTATCCAGTCTCATATTGTTTCCATCAATCTCATCCATCTCATCTCTATCTTTCCATTGTCTTGTACTCAACTCATTTATCTCATTCCCATACTACTCATCTCATCTCATCTCAATCTATTTGCTTTTCCTCTCTGGCCTCCATCTCTAAGTTCTCTTCTCTGTCTCTTCTCTCTTTCTCCTCCTCTCTTCCTCCTTGTCTCTTTGTCTCCATCCTTTTCAAGTCTCCAACTCTCTCAATTGTCCCCCGTCTTTCTCCCTTCATGCCCTAGCCCCAGGACTTAACAAGTCCTGAATCTGAACCCCAGCCCACCTACACTTGCTTTCCCAGGACTGATTTCTAGCCCTGGAGCTTGTTCCCAGCCCCCAGAGTTCCCTCAATAGCCCCTTGGACTAGTCTCAGTCCCTCCATACTTGCTCTTGCCTCCTAAATCCTGGTCCGTATGCCATGCCCGCCACTCTGGTTGTGTGTACAGACTTTGTGCACACCAAGTAAGGATTCACCCAGTGGTCTGAGCCCCCATGGTCAGCAGAACCTGACACTAGTTGCTCAGTAGTTTGAAATTCATCTCTTAAAAACTTACAAGTCCTCTCACCCACAAGTAACTAGGACGCTGCTCAGAAGTCTCATATTTCTTAGTGTGCACTCAACACTACTTTTTATGATGTGCTAGGTTACAGTGTCTTGATGTTGCCAACAGTTCTCCATGTTTCCTTCCTGTCTCCTTTGCATCTTACATTCTTATTCTTTCAAAGCACAACTCCACCTCCTCTTCTTCAGATTTTCCTGTATTCACCTCATCTATAATTCTTATTCTCAATCCTACTCATTTTGTACTCTTTCTAATCTATCTCCTGTTCTCTCTCATCTAAGCTCTCAATCTCTCCTCTTTCTTCTTTCAGTCTTCACCTATTCCTTCTGTCTGTTGCATTCTGGTGGTCACTTCTTCTAGATCCATTGTCCCTATGTTTACCCCTAAGACTTGTTAAGTCCTTGCTACTTGACTCTAGCCCTAGAACTCATTTACAGCTACAGCACTCATCCCTTCACCCCAGTGCTTGTATTCCATGCCCCAGAGTCATCTCTGCCTCATGCCACCCACCTGCCTCTTGGTCTGTATGCCCTGCACCCCATGACAGTACCCTGTGTGCATAGACTTTGCATTTGCCATATAAGAAATTGCCCAGTGGTCTGAGCCTCCATCATCAGCAGAACCTGACAGTTAGATTGAAGAATTAAGAAAGAAGTAAAGAGATGAATGAAGGAAGAAAAAAGAAATAAGAAGTGAAATAAGGAGTCTCTTGACAGGATCTCTCTCTGCTAGCTGTGTGACTGAGCCATAGCTTCCAGAGGTTGCCCTTACAGCAGAACAAGTCTCTACATTTCAGTCTGGGAGCCTTCTTTAGCCTGCTTGAACCCTTTCTTGCTCTTTCAGGTCTCTTATCCACCAGATTATCTCCTGCTCCTCTACTGTTTCTATGACTCAGTCAGCCCACCCAGGTTCCTTTGAATGCTTCTGCCCCCCAGGATGAGGCTTGGGATTGCTTGCTTGCTCTTGAGACCCAGGTGCAGACCACTCACTCAAACTTCCCTAACCCTCCACACCAGTGAACGTGCTGGATATAATCATGCCACAGACACTATCTTTCATTCTCTTCAGGCCCTCCTAGAGTGCCTCCTCCTCACTTCTGCTCCTCTTTAGCGATCTCCAGCACACCTCTACCCCTTGCTCGGAGGCCTCTTCACTTCTTCATAGCCTTTGCCCAGCACTCTCTGATGCATTCAATAGTGACTGTGTTAGGATATCACAGACATCACATACATGACACCATAGGTGCGCTCCCGGCCACCTTCGTTTCTTGCTTTGTCTATGGCCACCTCTTCATCTGCTTTGTCTACCTCCCTCATTGTTACAAACTTGTATATTACTTACAATACGCAGCATGCCCTCAGTCAATTATATTCAGACTGAGGGTATGTCTCAAATAACACCTAACGTATACGAATAACTAACTGTACCATAGACTATGGACTGACTAGTCTGTAATATTATAGGTACAGAAATATAGTTGATTATATTCAGACTGAGAACTACGGACTGACTAGTCTGTAATATTATAGGTGTTACAGAATAGGATTCCAACAGACTGAGCTATGGACAAGTGATTTCTGCAGTCATGTGTCACCTATATTTAGCTGAGTGGCAATTGCCTTCCCTTCTGATGCTCTCAAAATTGCCTTAGTCCTTTCCTATATGAAGGAAGTCTGGGCAAGCTTCAACATATGTGCTACAAGTTTTTTGATACTCTAGAGAAGTAGAGAGTTCTGGAAGTTGGGCTCATTTCAAGAAGGAGTTTTCAACCTGATTTCTCTCCCATGGACCCTGCCAAGGTGGCAGCACTCACTCTTTAAGAATCTCAAGATGTCTCCAAGGTCATGTAGGTAGTTGGGGACCACGTCTTGGAAAGCCTGGGGCTGGGCATTTGTTGCAAAGGCCTGGGCCAGTTGCTGGGAAGTAGTCTGGCTGGCCTGGATCTCTTCTGCAAAGGGTGGCATCCGCAAGGTTGTAGCATAGATGCAGTCTCCTACCTTGATGGCATTGTCCAGCTGCTCCAGATCCCAGGCAAGTCAGAACTTCCTCTCAAATTCCCCTCCCTGCCCAGAGTTCCTGCTGCCATGTCTGTTGTCCTCATAGAGAGCTACTCTATGAGGGAACGCTGGAGGCGGAAGGTCCAGCAGGTCAAGGTCCATGAAGGGGAGGTGTCTTACTTGACATGCCCAGATAGCTGCATGTTTCCACATAGCAGTGTGCTGCTCCTTCTTTGATTCCTCCATGCAGGTGCAGTGCTGGAGGCATTGGCTCATTGTTATTTCTTCCTTGGTGGCTTGCTCCACATGTGACTTATACCGGAGAACAAGGTCTATTACCACATGGATGGATCCAGCTTTGTTCAGGCTACCATTGATATTGTACACCAGAATCAGGGAGAGGAGATGTCAAGTGGTGTGTTGGCACTCCACATAGTCAGGGTCTACAAAGAGCCCAGTTGCCCTGGAGTCCAGGAGAGCAACAACACTCCGGACTTGCTGAGTGTCCATGGTCTCAACTGCAACATTGAGCTGGAGTGAGTTGATGGATGGAGTTGAGGGCATGGGAGGCAGTGCTTCCAGGCAGGGAGTTGGAGTCTTTTTTGGGCAGAGGTTTTGGGTACATCTGAGGGGGTGCTTACAGTAGGTGGCACAGGAAAGTCATCAAGAGTTGTATTGGTCTCTTCTACTGACAGGCAAGCAGACCAATTAGCGCTAGGCAGCAGGAGCATACTATTCACCTGCTGCTTCTCTGAAAAACCTCCTCCAGTGTCTCTGCAGCTACTGGGTTACCAGGCGCTTCTCTCTTGGGGTAGTCCAAGGTTGCCGCATCAGGTGAGGGAATGCTGGCACTGTCCTGGGCCACCAGAAGTTGCAGGAGGAGCAATTCCTGTTCCTCCAGGGCAAGGTACTGGCCCTCAAGGCCCAGGGGGCACCTTCAAGTGAAGTGGTTGGGGGCACCACAGCATTGGCACAGGAGAAGGAGAGCGGCTCATTGGTGGGAGGCATCAATGTCCATCAGCACTCCAGGAGATAGTGCAGGACATGCCGGGGGCATTGCAGGAAGGGGATCAACCACTGGGAACATGTGAGGTCAAGGAGCCAGGAACAGAGAGCAATTGGCAGGGGCAGGGGCCACTGCCCAGCAAAGGTCATGCCTGAGCTCCATCAACTGCCACTAGTCCTGGGCCACCTGGTACCAGGAGTCCACTTGGTCATCCGCTGGCCTTCCTTCCACCAAGTTGTTGATCCAATTAATTAGAGCAGGTGGCAGCTCTTCCTGAAAGGTGAGGCAGAGCTGCAGGCCATCAGAGTAGTTGGCCTGCTCTATGAGTGCCCAGAATGAGTTGATGTACTCATCCAGGGACCTCTTGCCTTGCCCATATTGAGCCTTGTCTTGTAGGGCCAGTGCAGCAGTCTTGGCTGGGTTCTGGAGGAAGAACTTGTCCTGGAACTCCTGTTTGAATGCGGCCTAGTCTTCAAACCCTGTGACTCCTCTAGGGTGCCGGAAAACTCAGTGTGTAGGTTGCCACCTGCCTGGACTTTATGTAGGACAGGAACCATGCAATCTTCAGCTCGTCAGAGAGGAAATTGTCACCACAGAGCTGGATGTAAGTGGCACAAGTCTGGAGAAAACACTCTTCAGATGCGTGGTCACCATTGTACACATCTGGGAGTGCTGGGTGGGGAATGTTGGTATGCCCTGGAGCCAGAGGGGCTGGTCTTGCAGCCGGGAAGCATGGGACTAGCATAGGAGAAGGAGAGGATGCAGCCAGGGCTGTGAGGAGGCACTCCAGGAGCACCTGGAGGGAATCAGAAATAGTTTTGGTGGTTTGATGGAGGGTGGAGAGTTTGGAAGTGTGGAGGGATAGGGAGGTCTGAGTTAGTTGAGCAGGCAACTCCAGAATTGTTTTGTGGGACTGGGGTGTCCAAGGGAGGATCTGGAGGGGCTGGCTGAGACATAGAGACAGAGGGGCTTAAGTCTGGTTGGGAGGCAACAGATAGGGGCCTAAAAGATTGGCAAGCTATAGGGGGCCTCCAGGCCAGAGTTAGAAGACTTGTTCTGCTGTAAGGGTAACCTCCGGAGGTTGCGGCTAAGTCACACAACTGGCAGAGGGGAATCTAAAGGGTATTAGAACAGTATGATACAACAGAGAATGTAGCTAATTACCTGGCAGAGGGGAATCCAAAGAGAACAAGTCTAAGGACTCCTCTGCCAGGGCATGGTGCATCAGGCACAGGTGTGGAGGCATAGGAATGTACTATACAGCATGACCATGCCTAAACCCTAACCCTGGAAGAAGTCTGGAATCTCCAGACTCTTCTGGGACAACTCCAGAGGTCCCAAAATGGAAATTGCTCTGGAACATCCCAAAATGGAAGTCCAGAAATCTCCAGACCGCTCTGGGACAATTCTAGAGGTCTCAAAATAGAAGTCCCCTGACAGCAGGTTGAGGATGCAACAAATACTGTGTATCATGTAATCTTGCAGTTTCTTTTCAAAGACCAATCTTGTCAAGGGACTGGTTTCCAGACCATGTCCAACCCTACTCTGAGCTTAGTCCAACGATACGCCTATTTCCTAGCAGATCCAACTGGCCGCTCAGCCCACCCTTTCCCCTTCCATCTCTTAGTAGTCAGCCTTGATGAGTCATATGCATGGACCTTACTCAGCATTGATTATTGTTAGTCATACTCCATTACATACTGGGGCCTGATTAGTAAATAGTATTAGTAATAACACAGCCACCAATGTAGTATATATAGGCAGCCTGTGGATAGAATATCCCCAGGCTGAACAATAGCAGTGTTCTCTTGGCCTATCCACCGAATCAACTGTAAGCTCTCTAGCAGCATCTGACCCTCCGCTTGCTCTGCTTGCCCCTTGCCTGACTCTTGCTTGCCCCTGTGCCTGCCTGACTCTTGCTCAACGCTTGCATTGCTGGCTCTGTGGAAGGAGTTCCGCAGACGTTTAGCCTTGCCCTTACAAATCTGTGCCAGTCATGTACACACACAGCCCCACTGCTTTGAACATAAGCATGTCTGAAGTATATATCATAAGCTAAATAAACCATGAAATGTTCACTAAAGTCATGGCAGTATTATGTGTAATTATAATGTTTTTCAAAGGAATCTGTGATAGCCCAGGCTGTGGGGCCCCCAATTTGTCCTTCTGGGCCAGCCTTCAAGCAGTGTCAAATAACTCACACCAACATCCTGGTGGCCTGCAAGAACTCATATGGGGAAATGTGCCTCTTTTGGCTTATATCAAACTTAGTTGACAAAAACTGTAACTCTCTCAATGCATTGATCAAGAGGGCAGAGTCCCCATGCCTGTTGGAAGTCATCAAAGCCAGTGACATGCAGTGTTGGTGAGTATATCTAGAGGAACATATGTAGACCAACCCAATTTACACATGTGCTGTATGCACAATGGAATGGGCATAATATTGGAATCAAGCTCCATTGCTGAAGTAGGGGAAGCATCAAGAAGAGACCTGGTTCCTGCCACTGCATGAAGGGTAAGCAAAGGCGTGACCACCATGGAGTGACTGGGCCCTGCATTCACCTGTGTACAAGGGAGTGGAGGAAGTCTTGTTTCCAAGGAGAATGAATAAACATCTCATGATGGAAAATCATGCTAGTAAGTATTAGCACATGGTGTAAAGCTAGATTGATGTACAGGAATAGCATTCACCTGCAATGTGATGCTAGACTGGTGCAAGCCAGCTTGATGTACAGAATTGATATTCATCTGGGATGCAGCATCAAGAATAGAGTGAGACTGCCAGCTTGATGTACAGGATTGAAATGCATCTTGGACACAACAGCATCAGGAATGGAGTGTGTCCATGATGGAATGTTAGAAAGAGAAATTGTAAGCCTTGAATGGCCAGATGGTCACAAAGTGGACTGGACATCAGCTGTAATGGAATGTGTGAGATTTATGACAACAAGGGAACAGATTGTAAAAAGGTGTCCAATGAAGATGAAGGAAGGGGTGTCCCAGAACAGGCTTGTGTAGTCTGAGCACAAGGAATGGAAGGATCCAATAGATGATGTCCAGAGGAAAGGAAGGGAACAAGTAATGTAGGATGATCTGGTATGTGGAGGCCTGGCAGAAGAGGTTCTAGAAGAAACATTTTGTGCAATGTGGTGTCGAATGAAGGAAGTAGCCAAGGCAGGTGGGAAGGTTATGTTGGAGGGACTGTGGATTGACTCCATGCATCATACATTCAGGAGGGCCAGGATTGAGCAAGCAACTTGCAGAATCAAAAGGAGAGGGATCAAGGTTCTGATCTGAATCAGCAGAGATGGTTGGCACTTAAATAGCCTCTGGTATAGCTGGATCTATGTGTTGTTCAAGGAGACAAGGGATGTTTCCATTGTTCCCATGCTCTTCATCCCTCAGGTTCAAATCCTTCAGATCAAGAGATAAATCTGCTTCCTCTTTGCAATCCTCCTCCAGAGCACTTATGCAAGCATCCAGAGGGTCAAGCATGAGGAAGAACATTGTTCAAGGCAGCCATTGCCAGGGTACTCTCAGAGGATGAAGCAGACAATGACATGACCATGCAGAAATAAATAAAGAATGTAGAGACCAAAGAACAGTAGAAATCAGAGAAAGTATAGTCCAATATGATGGTAAAGGTCCAAGTTCAACAACCATGACCATGACACTAGTTGCAAAACTTGTTCTGCATTCAGTCATCACTCCTTCCACAGACTATGATCATTCGATCAAACCTTCAGCACAGCCACTCCCTTTGGCTATCCACTATGCATTGACCCAGTGATGGCCGACTACCCTTGTTGCTACAGCTTTGCTGGCATTGTCATCTCTCATGTTCGGCCTTTCTCAGTGATTGTTTTTTCAAGGTAAAGTCCCTGTGTCTATGGTTATCAACACTTGGCTTACAGTTTTCAGCTAGTGTTTTGCCTGGCCTGGCTTTGAGCCCCAAGCAAGGCCAAGTCAGGCCTGTTTGAGCCAGGCCCAGCCAGGCCAGAGGAGACAGCCTGGTAACAGCTTTGGCCTGGCTCAGGCCGCAGCTTTGGGAGCTTACAGATACAAACAAACAAGTGATGTGACATTTTTTGATGATGGGCATGCAACTTGACCGGGATCGACAACTTTGATATAAGTCCTTGCTATGCTAATGGATGACACTGTAGCCATACATCTTCTGATTCTTCAGCAAAAATGGCTATCACTTTCCCTCTCTGGTCCTGTTCTGGCCCTGTACAAGACGCAGATTTTTGGCCATCAATTTTTCCTTTCAATCATCATCAGGGCGTGAAATGCCTACCGTTGCTGTGATTCAGTCACTCATAAGGACTGTTAGCGCGCTAGCTTCTGATTTACCTCTGTCCATCAAACAAGGCAGCAAGACAGACAAAATATGGGCTGTAATGAACACAGCCAAAGGTGAAACACTGCATGTGACCTTCAACAGGCGCTTTAATGCCATGTTTGGCGAGGACTGTTGTGATTCGTACGCAGGGGAAAACTGGGCCTTGGACTTGTTTGCTTGTATCTCTCAAAATTTGATTATGTGGCTGATTTCCCTCTGAACCTCCTCGAGATCAAGCTTCTATCAGAACTCAAATACCTTCAGTAAGTTGCTAAATTCATTTATTGACTCTGCCTGATGCGCTTCATCTTTTAGGGGATCTGATCCAAGTTGTAGCGTCCACACGCGACCAGCCCGCCGTACTGTTCCAACAGCCAAGCTAACAGACTCGAACAGCCACAGCTGCATTTCCAGCGCAAGGCTGTTGACGCATATCGCGAGCAACAGGCCCAGGACAGTGCTTCTCAGATGCAAAAGGACCATGCAGTGTCCGATGATATGGAATCTGGAGCTATCAATGCGAATGACTCTCCAAAGGGTTAGTCCTTTTGTTTGCACACGGCCCATCTTTTACTTGGTGGATTAATTTCTAGTTTCGATATGGCCATTGACCTTGATTCAGATTAGCAGACAAGACAAGTTATTTGTTCTCCACATTGTAAGTCTACGTCGTACAAGAAAATATATTCTCTCTGCCAAAAGCCGGGGCTTAGGCCAAGTCAAGCCGGAGCCAGGCCGCCATTGGGGGCTTGGGCTCGGCCCAGATGTTGATATGAGCCGGGGCCGCCTCAGGCCAGGCCAAAGCCGAGGCTTTTGGGCCAAGCCGGGCCGGAAAAACACTATTTTCAGCTGTTTAGGGTATATCGGGATGCCCTTTGTCTACTTATGTCTGTCTCAGGTTCGAGACCGACGTATCAGTATGGACCGTGGCCCCGCTGCTCGTCTCATACCCGCCCGTTCTGTTGGGCTTCTGCCAAATGCATCACCCCGGCAACAAAAGCCGTCTTTCACTTATTGTGCAGGTTTTACTAGGGGTGCGTGCCCTAAAATGGCGTAGGAAACGTCGGCCGCTCATTCTCCGCGTGTGCCGGGGGTGGCTTGTGTGGTATCCCATGGCCCTTGTAGACGTAGCTACCTGTTAGTAGTACCGTGCAACATAGGCGCCAAGCGCCTCGGGCACGTAATAAGGATTGAATAAAAAATGAGAAGGACTGGGTTCCGAAGGATTTACAAGCAGTAAAAAAAACATCAAGTTCCGAAACCAAAATTCGAAGATGCCAAGCAAGCAGCATTTGACATACTTAATGTTTGCAATCAGCGCTTGATAAAACGTTCTTTGTGTTTATAGAATTGGACTGATAGGGAAGGCAGCAACGTGGGCAGAAAGGTCATTATTGTGAACCCCGATATGTTGTGAATTTTATCACAAATATTTTGGCCACCTGCTCGTGGGGAAATACTGGAAGTATGTTTTTGGACGTATCTTTGCGTCCCGAATCCGAATCCGAAGTCAGATTTCCCAAAATTTCGCTCGTTCAGCCTCTATAAAATTTGTTTGCTTGTCCATGATTGTACCCTCCTTCGAATCTGCTTCGGCTTCAATGTTATCTCTTATCTACACGCTGTCTCCACGCAGTACTTTCCTTCCCAATTGAGACGAGTCAGGCTCGGAGCAAAAATTGAGGGTTGTCATCATTGCTACCGCAGATTCTCTGTTTGCGGCCAGAATACGAGACTTGAGGCGTGGGTGATGCATGGCGAATAACGGGAATAGAAAGAAGTACAGCCAGCGAAGAAGAACATGATACCCTCCCGCGAGGCTTGCTTCGACAAGACAAATATATACAATCTGCCACACACTCGGTACTTTGTACTTTCCTTCCCAATTGAGACGAATCCCTCGTTTCTAGGCTCTGCGCAGAAAAGATGCACTGTCAATCATACGTTATAAGCATCGTAGTGATCCCTCCTGAAAGCTCCGTCATCAGATTCATCCTCGTTCTTAGAATATCAGCCGCAAAGCCGCGAGTCGGACAACATAACATCATGACGTAATGCGCTGTTAATGTGGCACTTGTCCAAGCAGTCACATTAAGACGGGAAAATTTGGCCATTCCTTACAGGAAAAGCGCAAATGTCAACTTTCGTCGACGGCACCCTTGCTTATGACTAAGACTCAGTTATGTACATCATCAGAAAGCGCGCGAAAGGACACTTTAGCTTCAATATTGCACTTCATAAGACCATCAATGCCATCGAAGCAATCACCGGGTTCACTTGATAAGCAAGAAGATTAGAGAACAAAAAGAATCATGATGTTCTCTACGAAATACAGAATGGAGATATGAAGATAGGTCTCATGATATGTACAACTCTTCCATGGACTTTCATAATTGATCGAAACAACTCTTTCCCTTGCCTCTCAGCCCGTCTTGTGGCTTTCCGACGCGACGGTATCAACGAGGTTCGTTCATTCATTCTGACTGTCAGCAAGTCAAATGATACACCATCTTTCTACAACTCGCTTCTTTTCCGCATTTCTTTTGTGCAATTCCTATTGGGCGATGATCCGGCCAAAGAGCAGAATTCAATACCAATAATCCATACTCTCGAACACTATTTAAGAATGGTTTCCTTCTCCCTTGCAAAAGACAATTGTCAACAGTTGCCCACCTTGACCCTCACTAGTTATTACGATGACTCAATACCGGATACCAAACCTATTGACCCACCTCAAGTCATACACCAACCCCTTCAACCCAAACCACGCGACTCTAGCGAAAGAACATACGTTATGGATTGATAAATGTCGCTCTGTCAGTGAGGCGCAAAGAAAGGTGAACCCTATGTCACTGAACTTACATCGTGGGGACTGAATTTTACCTCCTCCTCCTCCTCCTCCTCCTCCAGGCCTGGAAACGCGCAGAGATTCCTCTCCTGGCTTGCAGAGCATACCCAGAGTCGAGTGTGCAACCTTTGCGTACTTGCGTTGATTATCTGACAGCTGCTTTTCTTTTGGACCAGCTAACGTAGGTGTCAGAAAACCTAGGTGCCAACGCGAATGATAGTGACTCTACATCTAGTGACGCACACACCACGTCGGTGGAAGCCCAGAAATGGGCGAATATCTACAAGCAAGCATTCAGACGGACATTGGAGAAAGCAGAAGGACCCGCAGCGGTCTTGAACGAGTTGCGTAGTCAGAGATAGTCTTGTGTTCCCACAGCTAACGTTGATATGTAGTTTGGCAGAGCGGATGTCGAGCGTTATCAAGGACCCTTATTGGTCGTCTCTCGTCCAGAACAATATCCTCCTCGCAGAAGGCATGGCGAAAGAAGCCGTAGATCGTGAGAACCCTGATCCCGAAATGACACTCGAAAAGTACATGAAGATTCGGCGAGACACAATCGGCGCTCGCCAGCTCTTTGATCTTGGACGCTGGATCTACGAAATAGACATCCCGCAAGAGGTCCTGACTCACCCTGACATTGTCAAGATGGAAGATCTATTCGTCGACATTGTTTCTCTTGCAAACGTCAGTCGCGTTCATGCCTTCCCAGTCCGTGGATCATGATGACCGATTATCGACCATAGGATCTCTATTCGTACAAGATGGAATGCTTTGAGTGTGATGTCAATCATAACTACATCACCATTGCGTTCAGGGATCCTGCTAGCGGCCTGCGCGAAAACGACCTGCAGGGCGCAATTGATTACGCTTACAAGAAATTCCGTCGGGTCTTGACAGACTTGGAGAACCGGAAGAAAGCGTTACCATCGTTCGGAAAGCGCAAAGATCTCCAAGTTCTCAGATACATTCAAATGATTACAGATGTTGTCGTTGGAACTATCGAGTGGAGTCTCGAGTGTGGGCGATATGGGCATCTAGACGTCGTTGAAACTGCAGAAGGAGAGAATTGGGGAGAGGTAATCTTTGAATTGGACCAGTAGACCGTGGGTACAATCCAAGCGTCGGCAGTTATGTATTTTCCCTTCTAAAATAATGTGAAATGATCACATGATGACGAGAGTGTAAAACACGAGGTCTGGCGTATTGACTTAGTTTGGTTGACAAAAAGGTGACTGTTCAGGACTGAGCCGCCAAGTACTTGAGCAACAGATACAAACAAACGGTGTTTTGCACGCCGGGCGCGACCAAACAAGGTAGTTTAATTCGGAGTTGCCGAAGTGTGAAGAAGTTCCCTTGCTCAACCCCTCCTTGGACGCCTCACGTGATGCCTCATGTGCACATCTATATAGAAGTTGAGTCTGAGTTTAAGTAAAGCTGAGGTCATGACCAGATATGTGGCTGGATTTGAGCATAGCTGAACAAAGTGAGATTAGAGCTGGATTCAAGTCTTGAGTTGGCATGTCTGGATGCAATAAAGTTGTGACCAAGTTTGAATGATAAATCACTGGATTTAAAGCTCTAACTGAAAGTTAGATTTCAGCCTTGATTCTAAAGTGAGGTTAGAACTTAATCTAAGCCTAGAGTTAGCTATATACATAACCAAATGATTTGAAAATTGGTGTTCCTGTCATGCTGCTTAGAAATCTGGATCCAACCAAGGGACTTTGCAATGGGACAAGAATG
>JAGGAU010000297.1:0-16260 GCA_017657275.1 Termitomyces sp. T108
CATACTTGTTGTTGGCATCATCTCTGCCCAGGTGGTTGTTTGCTCTGGTAGGAGCCCCCCAGGTCAGGGTCCTGACAAAATCCATGCATTGCCCAACCCTGGGACCTTTGAAAACTCCATGGATCCTACTAGGTCTCTCCATGTCCAATGAAGAGCACCCCCAAATCTCAACATTGCAGAGGCACCAGAACAGCAAAATCAGGAAGAATTGAATGCCATCTCCACAACTCTATGCGCTCTGAACCTCAATGGAGGCCTATTTGAACAGCCTGCAGCATGCAAGGTAGGTCTCTCCACCTGTCCCAGAGCTACTTCTGTCCCTAGCACTTTCCAGATGTGGGAACAAACCACATGTAAGAAGCCTGCTACCATGCCACCTTCAGGACCCCAGCATGATAACAACACTTGCTCTGACCACACCCTATTATACATCAATGAACCAGCCCCAATCCAATGAGACCAAACCCCCCCACTTTGACCTCCACCAGGCCTATAGACATGGTGCCCCACTCCTGGAACCCCTCCGCTTTGACCCGGGACTACAGAGGCCATCCCTGGGACTTCTGCAAGGACCCTCTGGACCACCACCTCATGACCCAGGACCACCACTGCCTTGCAACCAAGTCCTGCTACCACCACCACCACTGTCAGAGAACCAGTTTCTGGATCATGTCCAACCCTACTCCAAGCTTAGTTCAACAATATGCCTATTCCTAGCAGATCTGACCGGCCACTCAGCCCACCCTTTTCCCTTCCATCTCTTAGTAGTCAGCCTTGATGAGTCATATGCATGGACCTTACTCAGCATCAATTATTGTTAGTCATACTCCATTACATACCAGGGCCCAATTAGTAAACAGTATTAGTAATAACACAGCCACTGATGTAGTATATATAGGCAGCCTGTGGATAGAATATCCCTAGGCTGAACAATAGCAGTGTTCTTCTGGCCTATTTGCTGAACTGACTGTAAGCTTTTCTAGCAATGTCCAGCCCCTGCTAGCCCTGCTTGTCCCTTGCCTGACTCTTGCCCGTCCTCATGCTTGCTCAACTCCTGCTTGTCACTTGCACCATTGGCTCTGTGGAAGGAGTTCCACAGATGTCAAGTGTTTCTTTTACAACCACTAGGCCCACCCTGACCTCCACTTAGATGGCCTCCCACATGCCTCAACAACTCTGGCAATGCAAGGCCACCTTTGGGAGGACCACCCCCACTCTGATGGAACCCTGGGCCACCCCCTGGCAGCAGAGAACCCTCAGATGGTGGATCCCTGGGAGACTGGGGCTCTGCAATAGGCACTTTCCCACCACCTCAGGGCGGAAAACACTACTACTATTACAGTAGACTATCTCTTAATGCATGATGTCATGATGCATAAATCTAATAATGCATGGCACTTGAGCTGGAACCAACATGGGGGGCCCACTATATAAGGCTGTCTTATGCATAATGCATATTTCATAACCCTATGATCCAGGATATGCATTATGATGGAGATATTTTCAGGGTGTAGTCAGATTGCATTAGCAAAATTATGTGTCTACATAATGTCATATCATATTTCAGCTACAATTTGGAATGAAAAAGGGAAAAAAGTGAACTGAGTCTTTGAAATCAACCTCTGAAGTCCATTCAAAATGCCCAAATCTCCTCCATGTTGTAAACTTGTAAACCTCATGATAAACCCCAGCCCTATGCTCATAAACCTAGAACTCAATCAAAGAAGGATGCCCCTAAAACCTCTGCCAAGCCAGCCCAAAAAACCATTGCAATAATCTGACACTGCATGACTGATTGTCTGTCTTTGCCCTCATAGATGAACATCCTGCTCTGTCTCAGAATAATGTCTGTGGTCACTTTTGTTCCAAGCTTGATGGTGCACTTGTTTTTTCTCAGTCAGCACTGTCAAGAAAACTCAAGAGATGTGAAGAGATGGAGGCTCAGGCCAACAACAACCCAAATGCACTTTCCTCAAAGCGTCCATGTGTTGCCACAAAACCAGATGTTGAGTGGGCTTTGTTCCTCTGTGTCAAGCACATGGAGGAGAAGCAAGAGACAGTCAATGGACCCATGTTAAAGGAGAAGCAGAAGTATTTTGAGAAGGAGTTTGCTGCACCAGAGAAGGAACAAGTCACAGGTGAGGGCTGGATTCCTTCTTTTTGCTGGGCTTACAAGATCAAGGAATATTGGCAGCATGGAGAAGCTGATTCAATTGATTTAGAGGCAGTTGAGGTAGAGCAGCAGCGCATGAAGAAGATCACTGATGCATATAAAGAGAAAGACTGCTTCAATATTGATGAAAGCAGTCTCTTTGCTATGTGAGTTAATTTTGACTAATTCTAATCACAAAACTTTATTTGACATGCTAATGTAGGGCACCTCCTGATTGCAGCCTTGCAACAAAGCAGATGAGTGGCAAGAAGAAGAAGAAATTTCACATCACAATTGCATTTGGGTGTAATGCAGACAGGAGTGAAAAGCTTCCACCTTCATATATTGGGAGAGCAAAGAAGCCCTGTTGCTTCAAGAAGGAAACACCAGTTCAGCAAGGCTTCCATTACTGTAACAACAAGAAGGCATGAATGACTGCAGAAATATTTGAGGAGTGTGTTAAGTTTCTCATGCATTTTTTTCTTCCAAATTCTAACAGTTGACTGTAGGTGGATCAAACTTCTTGACATCCAGATGAGAAAAGAGAACCATCACATCCTTCTTCTTGTTGACAACTTTTTGGGACACAGCATTGATTATCAGCCATGGAATATCTGAGTTGAATTCTTTGAGCCCAATATGACACCATCTCGTCAACTGCTCAATGCAGGAATCATTCAGTGTTTTAAGGCACATTACCAGCAGGCTTTCTGCAGACATGCTATTGAGCTTGATGAAGCAGGCAAGAGCAAAATATACAAAATCAATCTTCTTGAAGCAATGGTGATGGCTCAGCAAGCATGGAATGCAATTGATACAGCAACAATAAAAAATTGCTGGAGACATACACAGATTCAACATGTGTAAGTTCTTAATATATTGTCTGAGGTTTACTATGCTAAATCAGAGTCTATAGTGATTCTGATATTGATTGAGAAAGTCCTCATGCTGATCAAGAGGCATGGAAGATTGTTCAAGACTTTGCTGTCTCCAATATGACACTTCCCAAGGCCAAGAATTGTCTTCAAGAACATCTTGGCAAAAAGTACAATGACAAGGATTGGCGGCCTGCCTTGAAGGCAGTTATGGATGCTGAAGGTGATATTGTGAAGGCACAGGAAGCTGTTGATCAGCTTGCATCAGATAGTCATCTCTCTAAACTCACCATCAAGCTACCTGCATGCTGTGCACACAACCCACAGTTGGATGCTGTGAAACCAACCTGATGGAATCTGTCAAAGAGTTAGTAAAGCACAAGAGGATCTTTGGGCCAGCACCAAACCTCAAAGATCTGTTGGATCCCATGGAGAAGAGGGAGGATCCCAATTCAGCATACACATTTTAAGGAGGTGATGCTGAAATTGTTGCTACTGTGTGGCACAAGATGGCAGAGACAAGGGGAGAAGTATTGGAAACAGAGGATTCAGATGATGAAAAGAAAGTGGATCCTGACGGCAATTGTTCAATTGTGGAGCTTATTGCACTTACTGAGAAGATCGAGTGGCTATCTCTGAAATATGCTGACATTGACTTCTCTCTTGAGCTCCCTCAGCAGCTCCATAGGTTCTAGGCTTGATTGAAGCATGAGAAGCTTCAGAATAGTGCTCAAACCAGGTTAAATAGTTTTTTTAACACTAAGTAGATGGAGGTGTTGGTGGCAGAATCAAATCATCACACAGGTCCATCACATCTGTCACACAGTGTGACATTCTGAAGTTGCATGAATCTGATAATGCATAGCTTTGGGGGCAGTCCTGACACAATGCATTATGAGATAGTCTACTGTACTACAATGCCAGACCTCCACCTTACAACCCTGGCCCTGCAGATGACATTTGCAATGCCTTTGCTCAGGAAGGAAAACTGGACATTCAAAAGCCTGAGTTGTTCATTGGTCATGACCCCTATAAATGGAGAACTTACCTCACCCAGTGTTTGAATATGTTCCATGCCAAACTCATCATGTTCCAACTTGACAATGCCCATGTTGCCTTTGCCACCTCCTACCTCCAGGGTATTGCCTTTGATCACTATACAGCACTTCTCTGGTTTAACCCCCAGAACCCCATACTTTCAAATTGGTGAGCCTTTGTAAACAAATTCTTGAGTATGTTCAGAGTGTTCGACACCATCAGAGGACAACCTTTTCAACCTCTGGATGCAGCCCAAAGAACACTTCACCATATTCATCATATGTTTTGAGAAGGAAGCCTACAAGACCGGTTGGAACTACAACATGCTCCAGTATGCTCTCTGACGTGCCCTTCCTCAATGTATCAAGGACATGTAAAGGTGACCTCTGGAGGCTATGGCTCAGTCACACAACTGGCAGAGAGAGATTCAAAGTATATTAGAGTATATGCCAACAATATTATAATAACTACTCACCTGGCAGAGGGAGATCCAAAGGGAACAAGTCTAGGGATTCCCTATGCCAGGATGGATGCTTTTGAGGCTGCAGAAGCATGAGAAACAACTGTACAGGACAACAAAACCTTAAAAAACTTAAAAATTGCAAGACAGGACAAATCTGGAGTTTTGGAAGTCAGAAAGGCAAACTCTGGCTTATATAAGCAGCCTGTATGCAGTGCTGAGGGGCCATACTTGTCTGGATGATAGCTAAAGACCCAGAGCACCTCAGAGGTTGGAAGTGGTATCAACAGATAATGTTAAAAGAGTAGAAGCAGTAAAGTAAAAGAGTGACAGAAGAAATAGGGAAATGAATGAAAAGGGAATGAAAGAATAAGGAGTGAAAAAGGGAGAAAATGAGGAGTCCCCTGACAGGACATCCTCCAACTCGCCCCCAGACAACCCACATATAATGGATACAAGGCCCTGGTCACACAGATCAACCAAAGGCACTGGGAAAACCATAGTGAGTACAACAATATATGCTCACAGTGGAAAAACTCTGGAGGGCAAACCTGGCAGGTGGGTTCCCCTAACAATGCTAACAACCCTTGTCCACAGAACCCTCCCCCGCCTGCCACTTCCAGAGCATGACACCCCTTCCTCTGGAACCTGATCAACAGTAATTGACCCCCCAGACCCTGGCCTTTGGCCCAACTCGATGCCAGCAATGTCACTGAAGTCCCTGAGCCCACTCCTGAAGATCCCACCAACTCAGATGCCCCACTCAACAATCCTGAACTCCAGGAGGACAAGGAAGCCCTCTTGGCTAGCCACATCTGGGGCTCCGACTGACCCTAAATTGATGTACCCCTCAACATTCAGGAATGAAGATGGAGAGAAGGTGTCTGCATCCTATGCAGGGAGCAGGGACACTTCATTGGAGAATGCCCAAAATGCCCCACTATGGGCCATGCTGTCTGGACTTTTGAAGGAAAAGAGTGTGAGTACCAATTCTTGGAAAACAACCCAGCAGTTTAGAAATGTAAGACCTTCTAAATTGCAGGACCAGCATCTTCCCCACCCTGGTATCACATCTATGCACCATGAATATAGTTCCAGACACCTCCTCAATCCTCCTCCCCTTGCACACCTCCCAATCTCTACTCCTATGCACCACTATCACCCCCACAAAAGAAACCATCAATATTCTCATTGATAGTGGTGCCACCAACAACTTCATTGACAAAGCCTGGGCTGCCCTCATCCCTGGACCTCCTTGGAGACTCCCCATTCCCATTCATTTACACCTCTTCAATGGGAACACCTCCTCTGCCAGTGACATTACTCACTTTGTCCAACTTTCTATCACCTTTGCCAATGGTCAACAACAGGAACTCTGGTTGCTCATCACCAGGCTTCACACCTCTACCCCACTCATCCTGGGACTCTCCTGGCTTTGTGATACAAACCCCTGAATCAAATGGTAAAGCATGACCATCCGGTTTGACCAGGACATCACCAACCCCCCCAATTTCCTTTGACCTATCCACCTCCCCCCGACTCCTGCAAGCTCCCCAGATCCCTGGTGAGAATCCTGGCACACACTTTACTTATGCTCTGGCTCTGCCCAATCCTTTGTCATCAATACTAGGTTGGGCAAATCCTCAGAGATCCTCTCAGCCCTTATTGACAGCAAAGCAATGGTATCTTTCATCAGCAACCAACTAGCCCTCCCACACCAGGACATTGGCACACCTCTAGAACTCCAATTCATCAATGGACAACCTGTGCCCTCTGGGCCCATTACTAAGTCCCACTCTAGTACCTCACTCTGGACAACAGCCTTCAATTCCTCATTGACTTCTTGGTAACTCAGCTCCATGAGTTCACACCCATTGTCCTAGGGCTGCCATGGCTCCACGACGTCAACCCAGACATTGACTAGGCCATGCTTACAATGAAATTTGACACCCCTGGGACTATTTTCACAGCTATCTGCCTCCAAACCCCTCCTCCTCCAATGACACCAAATGTCAGGGGACTTCCATTTTGGGATCTCTGGAATTGTCCTGGAGTGGTCTGGAGATTTCTGGACTTCCATTTTGGGATGTTCTGGAGCAATTTCCATTTTGGGACCTCTGAAGTTGTCTCAGAACAGTCCAGAGATTTCTAGACTTCTTCCAGGGTTAGGGTTTAGGCATGGTCATGCTGTATAGTACATTCCCATGCCTCCACACCTGTGCCTGATGCGCCACACCCTGGCAGAGGAGTCCTTAGACTTGTTCTCTTTGGATTCCCCTCTGCCAGGTAATTAGCTACATTCCCTGTTGTATCATACTGTTTTAATACACTTTGGATTCCCCTCTGCCAGTTGCGTGACTTAGCCACAACCTTTGGAGGTCATTCTTACAGCAGAACAAGTCTCCTAACTCTGGCCTGGAGGCCCTCTATAGCTTGCCAATCTTTTAGGCTCCTATCTGTTGCCTCCCCACCAGACTTAAGCCTCTCTGTCTCTATGTCTCAGCCAGCCCCTCCAGATTCTCCCTTTGACACCCCAGTCCCACAGGATGATGTCTGGAGTCGCCTGCTCCAATTAGAAGCACAGGTGCAACTAACTCAGACCTCTCTATCCCTCCACACTTCCAAATTCTCCACCTTCAAACCACTAAAACTATTTTTGATTCCTTCCAAGCACTCTTTGAGCACCTCCCGACAGCCCCAGCTGCATCCTCTTCTTCTTCTATGCCAGTCCCGCACTTCCCAGCTGCAAGACTGGCCCCTTTGGCTCCAGGGCGTGCCAACATTCCCTGCCCAGCTATCTTCTTCATTCAAAATCAGCATGGCATGAAGGTGTTCAGGTGGAATTACCACTCAATGGTTAAACACATTTCATTCTGCTTCAAACAACTTTTTTGGATACACATCTGGACTCTGGGTGAGGGCATCAGGCTAAGCACCTAGTCAGCCTGGGCAATAGCAGATGGTAAAGTCATATTTGGAGAGGATTGGAGAGGCCCAGGATGAGCGGGGCAGACGCATGCAGATGGGTTACAAGCAGCCAAACCTCCCATTGTTGGCTGTTGGCAAAGATGAGGATAGTCTGCACATAGTGTGATGTCACTGGTGGAGGTGGTGCTACCATTGAATAGCTTGAAGTGGATGGGAATGGGCAAACTCTGGGGTGTTGCCATGAAGGTTGCCAGAGATTCATCAATGAAGTTGTTGGTTGCACCACTGTTGACCAGAGTGTTGACTGGAGTGGCAGGGGAGGGGAAGGTAGTGCAAAGGAATAGAGTTTGAGAGGATTTGGAAGGGAGGAGAGCTGTGGAGTTGTCTGGGAATATTGCTACTGTGTTAAGATGTGTAACAAGATGTTGAGGTCCAGTCTGTGATTTAGTGCATCTTCAGTACCTAAACTGCTGGGTTGTTTTCTGTAAACTGGAAGTTGCAGTCTTTGCCATCAATGGTCCAGAGCTTGTCCCATGGCCTGGTGTTTAGGGCACTTGTTGATGAAATGACCTTGCTCACAGCACAAAATACATGCCTCCTCATGCTACCAGCATTCCCACATTTCCTCCAGCACATTGATCCAAGGCCTGTTTTTAACCTGTTAGCCCACATGGCCTCCTTCTTGTCCTTGAGGTCCAGGGCATTGGGGAGGTCCTGGGACACATTGTTGTCAGTGTGATTGGCATCCTGCAGGTTGTGGGTATTGGCAGCATTGAGCTGGGCTGGAGGGCAGGGGCCCAGGTTGGTGGATCTCTGTCCCAGGGGTGGTCATGCACCAGGGTTGGAGGAAGGTGCCATGCTGGGGCTGTGATTGCCAGCAGCAGCCTTGGTCTGCCAGTGGGAGTTCTTGGAGGAATTCCAGGAGACCCAGGGTGCTGCAAAATGCCTGTAGTCCTTCCAATACTGTTGGTCAATCTGGGTGACAAGGGCCTTGTATACATTGTAGTTGAGTTGCTTGGGGGCAAGGTGGATGACATTCTTGATATGTTGGGGGAGGGCATGGCAAAGAGCAAAACAGAAGGCATTGTAGTTCCAGCTAGTTTTGTAGGCTTCTTTTTCAAACTGGACAATGAAATTTGTGAACTACTTGTCATTGCGCATTCAGAGATTGAATAGGTTTACCTTGGCCTTTGCAACAGTGTCAAACACACCAAACTTACTTGAGAATTCCTGGGCAAACGCCTGCCAGCTTGAGAGTACTGGGCTGTGGGCATCAAACCAGAGCAGCATCATATAGTAGTTGAAGTATGAGGTGGCAAAGGCAATGCATGAGCTCTCAAGTTGGAAAGTGAGTAGCTTAGCTTGGAACATGATAAGACACTGCATCAGGAATACTCTCTATTTGCAGAGATTATGTTCATGGAAGGGTTTTGGTTTCTGTATGTTGAGCTTTCCTTCATGGGCCAGCGCATTGTGAATTTTATCCTGAGGGTTCTGAGTGTGGGATGGGGGTGTTGCATTATAATAATAGTAATTGTCAGGTTCTGCTGACCATGGGGGCTCAGACCACTGGGCAAATCCTTACTTGGCATGCATGAAGTCTACATGCACAATTGGAATTGCAGGCGTGGCGTACAAACCAGGATTGAGGGGGAAAGGGTGGGTACAGAGGGGCCAGGACTAGTCCAAAGGGCTATTGAGGGAACTCTGGGGTTTGGGAATGAGCTCCGGAGCTGAAAATCAGTCCTGGGGAATTGAGTGCTAGTGGGCCGGGGTTCAGATGTAGGACTCATTAAGTCCTGGGGCTAGTGTCACAATCTGCCACCACTGCCGGTACACCACCAACCACCGCCAGTACCCAGCCCTGGCCCTGGTACCCTCAATCTCACCGGGTCAGCTCCACAAGCTCCAGGCCCAGACCAGCCCTCTCCAGCAGCCATCAGCACATCAGTGGCCATCAACACCCATCACCACCTGCGTACGCCACATCAGCGCCAACCTGGCAAACCCCAAACGCCCATGCCACCATCAGCGCCTGCCCCGGCAATCCCTGGCCACTGACGCCACCATCAGCGCTTGCCCTGGCAATCCCCAGCCATTGACACCACCATCAGGGTGATCCCCAGCCCATTACCAGCAACCCCCTGCACCCTTCCTTCCCAATTGGGCAACCATCATGACTTGCACATCAACGCATTACCCTGGCCCAAATTCCGTGCTCTGCACCTCCTCTTTGGTCAACTCCTTGCCTCCCTGCACTGTCCATGCCTCCCATGCTCCCAAAGCAAGGTCTTTCCTTTGTGAGCTTCCTTTACGCCACTCGACCAATACTAACATCTGCAGCATCCTTGCATGGTCTCCAGGCTTCAGCAAGAGCCTTGGTATGCCCGTACTGCACCTTGTGCAAACTCCAGGCTCCAGCAAGGATCCCTGCATTGCGCCTTGCTACAGAGCCCAGGCCCAAGCCCCGGAGCACGCCCGCCCCCCTCATATATAAGCCATAGTGTAGCATCTGGTATGGTAGTGTTGATATTACCCATACTTCCTGGTCTCTGTCCAGTCTCATATTCTTTCTGTCGATCTCATCTATCTTGTCTCTATCTATCCATAGTCTTGTATTCAACTCGTTATCTCATTCTCATACTACTCGTCTTGTCTCAACTCAATCTATTTGCTTTCCTCTCCAGCCTCCATCTCTAAGTTCCTTTCTCTGTCTCTTCTCTCTTTCTCTTCTCTCTTCCTCTTTGCCTCTCTGTCTCTATCCTTTTCAGGTCTCCAACTCTCTCAATCACAAGGTCCAGGGTTAGTTCTTGGAGTGGCAAGGTGTGGGTTAGTTTAAGGATGGTAGGATGACAGTCTTGAGCACTAGGGCAAGTCTGGGATTATGCAAGGTGCTCCAAGACAAGGGGTGTTGGTAAGGAGATAGTGGGGTAAGTTCTGGGCATGGAGGATGAGACAAGCTTAAGTGGATTTGAAACAAAATAGGGATGAAACAAGAAAATTCAACAAAGATGAGACAAAATGATGCAAGTTCAGAGATTTGAGAGAATTAGAATGAAATAGGAGAGTTTACAAAACAGACAAGATAACTGGGATAAACACAGACAAGTAACAAGGCAGAAAATTGGGCAATGGATGCAATATCAAGACTACTGTATATGTTGTCTAGCTACACCTTAAGTACTGGAGGGTCTTGGACTGAGTCAGATCAGTCCCAGAGTCCTGTATAGTCATACTGCAGAGGACTTTGGGACATACTTGCAACATATTTGTAACTGTGTGCCAGACTTCCTACTGAATGGCCAGTTCATGGGTGGTGGCATTGGGATCCATATGTTGATGAGTCTGACATTGGATGTTGGCTGCAGGTTTGCCAGAAGTGATTGCTAAGTGACAGGAGTGATTGCCAAGTGATTGCTGGGTGTCAAGTGCTCCTGTAGAGTTTGCCAAGACTGATTGGTGGTGGTTGCCAGGAGCCAAGTGATAGATTAAGTCAGGGTTGAGGTCCAGCAGTGATTGCCAGGTGATCTGCTAGGTCAGGGTTGGGGGATGGCAAACCTGAGGCTGGTATGGGTGTGGTGGGTGGGCAGGGTTGTTGAGGTGGTTAATGGAGCAGCTAATGGATTGGTGGTGTGTCCTGGGGTGGTAGGGTGTGCTCTGGGAGTTGGTTGTAACACCACTCAATGCTTTTTTATCTGAAGCACTAAATTTCTTAAGAACTGTACTTTGTAACTTTTGGGCATCATGACCAGAAGCTTTGAGGCAGCCACAATAAAACTGGCCCTGACTTGAAACAAGCTTGATAGAAAATGATAAGTCAATGTATATATACAGAACTCACTGAAAATGTTGATCAAGTGCCATGTAGACAAGGTGAGGATACACTGCTTACTTCTTTGATTATGCAACCATGTAAACTACCTTTTCTTTGTAATTCTCTATAGAGCAAACTTTGAACTTATTAGAAACTGATGTGTTCATAAGTTTAGTGAGATCTGAAAGGTCATAAATATGCTATGTATTACTGGAAAGTGACTGCATTTAGCTACTGAATTGTATAGTAAGAACAGCAAAAGCTTTTAAGAGCTATGAGGCAATGTCAATATCTCTCAACTGTTACTATGTAGTTAATACTTGTTGAAGGATTTTTCCAGCTTCTTGGAGTTTTCTAGCTTTTTGCAGAGTGAATTCAAGATCATTCATACTGATAAGAGTATGAGGATGACTGTTTCCCAACACTGCTTGCCGAGTAGTCAAGGCTTCTCTCAGTATTTCTTCAGATTCTTGGAGCTTTTCAGCCTTTTGCAGAGTGTATCCAAGATCATTCATACTAGTAAGAGTATCTGGATGATTTCTTCCTAAAACTTTTTGCCGAGTAGCCAAGGCCTGTCTAAGCATTTGTTCACCTTCTTCAAGCTTTCCAGCCATTTGCAGAGTCCATCCAAGATTATTCATAGCAAGAAGAGTATCAGGATGCTCATTTCCTAATTTTGCTTGCCGAGTTGTTACAAGTTGTCTGTAAATTTCCACAGAATCCTGAAGTTTTTTAGCTTTTTGTAGAGTGAATGCAAGATCACCCAGGCTAATAATAGTATGAGGATGATTAGTTCCTAATAGTGCTTGCCGAGTGGTTAAGGCTTGTCTAAGCATTTCTTCAGATTCTTGGAGCTTTCCAGCCTTTTGCAGAGTGAATCCAAGATCATTCATACTAGTAAGAGTATCTGAATGATTTTTTCCTAAAACTTTCTGCCGAGTAGCCAAGGCCTGTCTAAGCATTTGTTCACCTTCTTCAAGCTTTCCAGCCATTTGCAGAGTCCATCCAAGATTATTCATAGCAAGAAGAGTATCAGGATGCTCATTTCCTAATTTTGCTTGCCGAGTTGTTACAAGTTGTCTGTAAATTTCCACAGAATCCTGAAGTTTTTTAGCTTTTTGTAGAGTGAATGCAAGATCACCCAGGCTAATAATAGTATGAGGATGATTAGTTCCTAATAGTGCTTGCCGAGTGGTTAAGGCTTGTCTAAGCATTTCTTCAGATTCTTGGAGCTTTCCAGCCTTTTGCAGAGTGAATCCAAGATCATTCATACTAGTAAGAGTATCTGAATGATTTTTTCCTAACACTGCTTGCCGAATAGTCAAGGCCTGTCTAAGCATTTGTTCACCTTCTTCAAGCTTTCCAGCCATTTGCAGAGTCCATCCAAGATGATTCATACTAAGAAGAGTATTAGGATGACTCTTTCCTAACACTGCTTGCTGAGTAGTCAAGACTTGTCTGAAGATTTTTTCAGCATCCTGAAGTTTTTTATCTTTTTGTAGAGTGACTCCCAAATCATTCATTTTGATAAGAGTCTCAGGATCACTAATTCCTAATGCTTCTTGCTGAGTTGTTGAGACTGTCTCAGCTTGAAGTTTTCCAGCTTCTTGTAGGATCATTTCTTGATTATTGATGTCCATGAGATTTTTAGGCAACAAGGACCCTCTAAGGTTTCCAATAGAAATTTTACAAGAACTGTTATGCAGAGCCTGTACTATATTATTAACATAATTTGCAACAGTTGTTTGATGCAAGTATGAATGAGTATGTGTTTTAATTTCTGACAGCTTTTTCCAATCATCTAAAGCAAAGTTCTGTAGACCTTGTTCGACATTAAGCCTGAAAAACACATTAGAAATGTGTTTATATTGACTCATTAACTCCTCAGCAGCTTTTTCACCATCAGTTGCAATCTTGCTAACAATATCCATCATATGCTTCATATTAAAACTTTGCAATGAGAAAGGACCAAGCTGTCCAGCACCTATGCTGACGAGGCAAGCCACTTGAGCAGAATGACCAAACACCAATTCTGCTTCTTCAAGTACCAATTTACTGGGATTATTG
This sequence comes from Termitomyces sp. T108, assembly GCA_017657275.1. Lineage (NCBI taxonomy): Eukaryota > Fungi > Basidiomycota > Agaricomycetes > Agaricales > Lyophyllaceae > Termitomyces > Termitomyces sp. T108. The sequence goes on from JAGGAU010000297.1 coordinate 13,335, forward strand.
AAACCCAGATTACCGCCAATAAAAGCCTCTGAAATACCCCCATCACTAATCAGCATATGCTTGAAAAGTCCTGGAGTGGCAGTAGTTGCACGTGCTGCTTCCACAATGGTGCAGTTATAGCCTTGATTTGCACCCAATATGTAGGAACGAAAAAGTCGTGGTGTCAAGTGAACAGATGGAAGTGCCACAACAAAACTAGAGATGTTCCATGTCATTCTCTATCCAATACTCAAAAGTAATACACTGACCTCTTACAACCTTGTGATTCGTCATCCCGCAGCAGAGCACTTGGTGACAATCCAGAGGATTCAATGATTGCCTTCATGCTAGTCTCAAAAACTGAGGCTTTAAATTTCTCCTTCCTGCTTGACATTCTGCTTCGACACTTCTTATTTGAGAAGACACGGGAAGAAAAGTGAACGTATTCCTTGATGGCCTGGTCAATTGACATCTCAAGCCGTCCGAGCATCAATGCAATAAGTCTAGAAAATGGAAGCCTAAAAAACTACTCAAGTGAATATCATATGGGACGTACCCTCCCGTTCCAACACCACCGATGATATCAAAATACTGGCAGGGCTTGGGTACTACGGCAGCCTTGTCAATGAAGCCTATTCTGTTCATAAACTCTTGTATGATCAAAAGCTCGGAGAGTCCACGGGTACCCCCATCATCTGAGGTTGAATATTGTCAATCCCAAGGAGAAGGATAAAGGACAAGAAGCAGCCTACCGAGGGCTAGAAGCCTCAGCCCACGAGGAGTTGGAAGGTTTGTGATTTGCATAGTAATTTAAATCTACGTCGCTATCGAAGATGGATGTGAGAATGAAAGCTGAAACTCGGAGTGAAATCATTCTTTCTCTGCATATTCTCACGCTTTGACCGCCCCTGTCGTACCTTATGGGGTAACTCATAGTGCAAAGGAACCTATCTGCATACTCGGGTTCTGCATTATTCTGCAGTGCAGGGTGAAGTCCGAGGAATCTGGCAAGAGGGTCTCTATGGTACTGCTTTAGCTACGGTGTGCCAAGGTGGCGTCAGATAAAGAAAACAGAGAAACGACGCAGAACACTTTTCAACAATGAGGAAAGCAAGGTGTGAGATCTCAGAACGGATATTGCAACATTGTCCTCTCCATATATGCAACGTTGGGCCAACAAAAGCAATTTTTATGGCGATATTGACATGAATCATATAGACGCCTGAATGGCAAGAGTATGCAGGTAATTTTTCCTAGTCCGCACTGGAGAGAGGATATAAGAATGCTATCAAGTCAGTTTGATATTTGTCAATAGTATTCATGTTCGGAGTCAACACTGCAGTAAAGTTGATTCAAGTACGAAATGCAGTCAAGCAAATTCACAAGCCTGTCCTGGTCACACTAAGAAGTCATAAAACACATTTGAAGTAAGTGGAAGGTCGTACTGCCACCCCTTTGTAGCGTTACAAATCCTTGTAGTAGGGTGTTGTGACGACACGATATGATTTGATATCGTGACAAGTACCACAGCACGACGCCAGGGCCACTGGCCAGCTTTCTCCCTGATATGTCTCTCGCTACATATATTGACCATAAATAACGACTCCATGGGGCTTGGTGAATGGGCACGATTTACTTTATTCTTTCTTACACTTACCTATTTACTTTTTTCGCCACCGCCGCCGCCGACACTTGTGGCGGCGGCTGATATGTTGTTATATTTGGTATACTTTATATCACGCCTTATTTTTCCACATAGTCTTAGATCACGTTTTTTTTTTCTTCGCCCCTCAGTTGTCTATGCACATTGTCAAGACACTGAGGGTGAGGAATCGGATTTTTACTTACATTTTACTTCCCATTTGAGTAGAACTTAATGTAATAGGTCAATATAGTTGTCTACGCACATTGTCGAGACACTGAGGAACTTATTGTGTTCTACTTAAGAGGTTATTGGGCACCTGTCTGCTTATCTACTGTGTTAAAAGAACCTTTGGCTTTCTTTACTCATGAAGAAATTGCTAAAAAAAACAAAAAACTATGGTACAAACAGCATCCAATCCACCCACATTTGAGGAATTACAATTTGATGGGACAAACAACATAGAGTTTAAAAACCGAGTGCTAATTTTTGGGAGTCCAACGATATTTGGATGGTACAATATGAAAAACCGGACGTGACCATGTCCACCACCACTACAAAAACTGGACCAGACAACAGCACTCACACTAGGAAGCTGTGCTAGCAACACTAGCAACCAAGAATGCAGCAGCAACTGTGACACTTACAGCTAACTTGGCAAACACTATGTCACCCCACATTTTCTATACTCTCATGGCCAACAATCATGTAGATTTTACTGCACATGTCAGCAATCCCTCTGCTGGGCAGGAAGCCTGCACCATGATGGACTTGTACACCATGTAAGTAAATGACTTGGTACCAACTTATGCTAATTCCAGGGCAAGTGGCCACTGCTTTGTTGAGCAGGCAGCATTCTTCAACTATGAGGAGCTGGGTTTGCTACAAGAGGAACAGTCTGCCCTGATTTGTGGGGTCTTCTGCATCATAGGCCAAGACACAGTCAGAAATCTTGTAAAAACTAAAGCAGAAACATCAGAACTGGTTTTCTGCAAGGCACTCCACACACCTGACCTGGCAGCAAACCTTGTTTCTGTTGGAAAGTTTGGTGAGGCTGGCTTCTCAGTGATATTTACTGGTGGCAGGGCAATTTTCCAAAATGCAAACAGTTGTGAGTATCAGGGGACAAGTCCTTAGACCGTCCACTCTAGCCTTGCTTAGTCTGTGTTGACGTTGGCACCCCTATCTAGCCACCATCTGGACCGCTCCAGCCCTACCCAGCTCCTCTCCTGTCTTGGCATCATCATCTGACAGATCAGCTGGTCTTTGGACCCACTCTACTTGTCAGCAGGCCTTTATGCCATT
>JAGGAU010000298.1:0-16257 GCA_017657275.1 Termitomyces sp. T108
CTGGCAGAGGAGTCCTTAGACTTGTTCTCTTTGGATTCCCCTCTGCCAGGTAATTAGCTACATTTCTGTTGTACAGTACCACTCTAATACATCTTTGGATTCCCCTCTGCCAGTTGTGTGACTTAGCCACAACCTCTGGAGGTCGCCCTTACACTATGACTGGCCCCATCAATTTGCACATATGTGAGCTAAGGGGGAGGTAAACCTTTCAACAATTTCTTTTTTGGCATGCAATTCTACTGGAGACACCAGTCAACTCAGAATGACAATATAATCTGGCCCACATGAGAAATGATCTGATGCAGCTGGAGTAAAAGCTGTGTTGGACAAGGAATTATGATCAATATTCTTTTCTTCAATCTGCTGAGTTTCTGAATATAGTCAACAAGGGTGCACTTAAAGTACCCTTGATCCCACAGTGCAAATTGTATCTCAGCCTCAAATCGTTTCTTATTGCAGCAGCAAGAGAAGATGGATGACCCGTTGGTGTTGAGAATTGGACTTACTCGACGTCTGAGATTCAGTATGTCATTTTGTGTTTCCTTATACAGAACACACCTCAGCCACACACTCTCTCTCGATCGGTATTTGCTTTGTTTATATCTTTTACCTATATTTTCGTACACCAAATAATGCCTCTCAGTCAACTACGTTACCTAAAGTGACTGAGGACTAAAACTGTTGTTTTACTCTACAGTTGGCATTTACATCTGCTATTCAAATGTTCACAAAGGTGGATGGTCCCACATTCAATACAAGAGAAAGACAACGTTTTCTGACAACACCTGTTGGGATTAAACTGTCGAAAGTTCAGTCCCTTGTGGAACTGATGGGTGTCTTCCTTGATGTCACCCGGGGTTTGCCTGATTATCATCTGAGTTTAGTTTATCACTTATGCATACACCAAATAGCTATCAAATACCTCCATGAAAGAAATTGTATGCATGGTGACATTTCCTGGGCTAACCTCATGCTTCGAGAGGATCCAATAGACACAAACGAGGCCAAGTATTTTACTGGTACTGATGATGAGCCCTATATTTTGGAGCAGGTTGCCAAAGTGCAGCTTAAGTACCGGCCAGGATTACTGATTGACTTCGATCATGCTGGGTATATAAATGAGCCCACGAAGAAGTATCATATGGAATATAGGTTACCAGGACTGCCACACCCCTCCTTCACCTCAACAAAAAGAAATGAGTCAAGAGATGCCACCTCCACCAATACCACACCATGAGACTGCATCTTCCGCTCACCATCGACAGGGAACTGCTCCATTCATGGCCATACCACTGCTTCTTCATGTCCCTGATCATAAAATGGCTTATGATCTCCAAAGCGTTTTTTACGTCCTCCTTTACATCTGTACCCACTATGAAGCCTTAGGGCCGCGCGATGTCCGTAGGAATGGTCTATTGAACAAAGACAACTGTTATGCTCCTATTGAATCATGGTTTTTTGGCACAGGAAACTTGGACCTGGGCTCTATGAAACTAGCCTACCTTCATTTCAGTATGGAGAATCTTGTCCTTGACTACGTCTCTCCTTATTTCAATTGCATTCGGCCCTTTCTTCGATATCTCTGGACTACACTATACCCAACGGGCATTTCCTCCGTCACTCCTGATAGCAAAAGGGTTGGATATACCTGCCATAAAGAAATGTTTGCTGTCGAGTATTGTCCCTAACCAAACATATGCGTCTCCAAGCGTATCGGGAGGCAATTTTTGAAACTACTCGTTATTCGAAAAATGAACAGCGGCAGCAAGCCGTTGACCTGGTTCACCAGTTTGATTTATCCTGAAATACAAATACGGCCTCAAAACTTGAAATAGATCAGGAAGATGACCAGCCAAGCAGCCGCAAGAGAAGTCGCACGACGTATGAACAATCTGAGGATGAGTCGCAGACAGGAGGGTTTGTATATGAGAGAGCCCAGGGCGAGTCACAAATGAATTGAATATATTGTCCGTCTGATTTCTTTCTTTCCAAAAATCTCGACTCATACTCCAGTAATCCAGATCCCACTTGCCACTGAAGCCCTGATGTAAATTTAAAAAGTACCATTTCTTTAATAAAGTTTCAAGTTCTGGTCATCTATGTACAAAGTCTCATGTTCTTCGCTTGAGTATCCCTTCACCCCATACATACGGGAGTACCAGGGATCTCAAAGTCGCCTTCTAGGAAAAGATTGCCTCACTGCAGACAGGCGCTCCAAGAAAAGCTGAACCATGACTCTTCACATCGTCAACCTCCCCATCTGACCCATAATCCCATCCATAGCAAGCCTAACATCCCTGAAGCGATGGACGCCACACCTTTCGCTCTCAATATGCTGACACAACGCACTCAGCGTCGTGAAATTCACTCGACAGGTCGACTGCGGGCATACATACAACTTATCCTGATGCCTTGGGCTCGCCAAATGCTGGTTGAGTGCGGGAAGAGTCCGATACGTGCCATGACACAAGTAGCATTCATACGCGTACCCATTCCATGCTGCGCTGGTGGCGTAGTAATCCGTGTGGGAGTGAGGTGAGGAGGAGGTGAGGAGGCGCGAGGGGTTGGTGATGATGTTGTTGCGGTCCAATTGGCGGACTTTGGTATCGATGATGCGCCGCGTGAGGCCGGAGACACAGGAGCCGGATTCGAGGTGGAGAAGCATGGCGGAAACGGAGACAAAAGTCTCCTGACAGCCTGCACCGCGGCAGGAGACGTCACGAGGGCGGTGGGCAGAAGAATTGAGGTGCTATGTGAGTTAAGTGAGAGAAAGAAGTAACGCTGAAAGGGGATTGGACATACAGATCGGAGGTTACTTGCGCTTTGGAAAAGACGTTTGCAGGAGGCGCAGTAATGGTGCTGCGGAGACTGGCGGTAATGCTCGTGTAGCCCTAGTTCGTTGGCAAAGAACTTGTTGCATGAACCGCACCAATAATGTACTTCATCGTAATGTTCTTCGAGTGCATAGATATCATCAAAATGTTCATCGCAACGTTGGCAGTAGTGATGTTTAGAGCTCTGCACCCAGTGTTCTTTCAGCCCCTTCCACGTGGCAAAGTCCATGCGGCAGTCATCGCATACATTATGGTGGGGAGAATTGGCGATGTGCTGATCTAGAGCGTACCAAGAGTTGAACGATCTATCACAGCGCTCACAGTAAGGCATTGTGGAAAGAAAATTTAGAAGAAGATTGTGGTAAGCCAAGTTGAAGAAGCTCTTGGAGTTGCGTTGTAGGTTTTTTAGGCAAGATAGATAAAGGAGCGGCACTCGTTAATCAAACCCTAAAAATGAGTTTAGGGCAGACCAGATCCTGAGCTCAAAGATACGCGTTCAAGCCTGTGAGGAGACAAAGCCTCCCGTCTGGAAAAAAGTATACCATTCTTCGCTAGACATTAAGCTGCAAGAGAGCATTGTAAAAGTCAGGGAGTTAATACGCTTACAGCGCCTATCAAAATGGAACTGAATGTTTGAACGGCGATCACGAGTTGATTCCAAAACTTGCCCAAACATCGACGCCCACGCAATTCAAAGGTCAGGTGCGTCGCGTTTCTACGCAATTCACCGTGTTTAGGGGTTCGAGGTACCCTGCTAGTCACTTAAGGCGTTTGATTACCATTAATGGCACCCGGCGCGCAGTCAGCGAATGTGCGGCTGCGAACGTGGACTCTGCGACAAACGTGATAAGGACGAATGGGGAGAATGCAGCGCCACTGATGTGGTACTTATGACGCGACCTGGTCTAATACTATGTGGGTATGAGTCACGCCTCGTCCTGTTCCGCGCGTGCCATATAAGGCCCCTAGGGACTCTCCGTTCTCATATCAACCAACCACAAACCACGCATGCGTCGTCCCACCAACTACGTCTCCCTCTCCCGTACGAAGGCCTCTGTCTCTGTCCACTGCAACGAGAACACAGGTCTTGATCAACAACAACAGTCCCATTGCAAGTCCCCACCACCAATTCCGAGCTTTAAAGAATCCCGCAGCTTTGAACACGACCGACAGCGGCTCAAGAAGGCTGCTGTGCTTCTTGCTCGTAAGACTCGCAAGGCCGAAGCGAAGACGACGCAGGTCCTCGTCAAGCCACAGCAACAGTCAGTATGGAGAGGTGGAGCGTACGTAGATGATGTGGATGACCAGGACGACCAGGACGACTTGGCGGCGGAAGAGCACGAGATTGAATGGGGTGAGGCGCGGTCACTTTCGTTGCGTCTGGGACCGCCTGAGGATGCGCAATGTGAACTGGAGGGGATACGTACAAGAGGCCTGCATCGCGCTGAGGTTGCGCTCAGCGACCTGCTTATCGCGCGGAAGCCGCGCCGTGGCCGGGGTAAGTCCGTCTTGTCATTCCCATTTCAATCCACAAATAACTACTTGCGTCTTATCTTGCGTCATTTAAAGACGTCCGTCTATCATTCACTATTATCCTCGCGTCTTTCACGTGCTAACAACCTCCGTATCTCCCTCACAGAACAAGACTTTGAAGTTGTGCCCCCTCTCCGCTCTGTAATCGTGCTCGACGACATCACCACCCCCGAATTTGACTTTGACGAGCCCTGGGAGCACGTTTACGCCTCCGACGCAGACTACAATGACAACCGCCGCCCCGAGCTCTCCTATGCCAAGATTGCCGCTCTCAACTGATTATTGAACTGAATATAGACATCGGACATCAGTTGATACATGATGAATGATGAATGATGTATCCATGTTCTATATATGCGAGCCCCTGTCTGGTTTTCGTTTCGGCCTTTCCCTCTCTTGGTTGGCTTTCCACTCCTATCATGACGGATAATTTAGAAACTCCTAAAGATACCTATCTCAATTCCTTTTCAAGTTCGTATGCGATTCGAATACCCTTGTACTATTGGCCTTGTACTACCAGTTACTTATTCTCCTCATATGCATCAATCTCTACCGTGTACACACTACGTGGGCAGCCGATACACATCTGTTCCACTCATTGTCATATTTGTTTGTAATACATTTATACCTATGCCCCGTGAAACAAGCGCCACATTGTCTTCAGCAAAAACGATATCCTGATCTGGGTGATTACGTCATACCAACCATTCATCAACCCTGCGGTACTCAGCACTCGTGTACTCAGCTATGGTTTCTATGTCCGATGAGACTTACCTCATGACGGTGCTCATCGTATCTCTATATTCAGTACTTTAGCGTCAATGGTCCTTAAGCGAGGCTCTGCTAAACTGAATTTACCGAATACGGACAATGGGAGTACTTATATCCAAATCCACCTCAAGGGAAACTTTCAACTTGGAAAGCCATACAACAGCACACACAAAGGGCAACGTTCTTCGAGAAAAAAAAACAACACTGTTCGGATATCTTGTCTTGCAGAGCAGCTCTTGTTGCTTTCATAGCTCATTACAAGGATGTTCATGCCTATAAAGTGCAGCGAGACATGAAAGCTCTATAGCATTTCTCAGCATCGCCGACGCCGTAATACCAGTTTATCGCTTTGTACCTCATCATCACTTTCGACTTCTGTCAGCTTCTGTCTCATCCTTTCCAGAATGGAAGACCGCGTGTCTATGGGGGTACTTCGCCTGCTCAAGCAATTTATGCCGGAACCGAAGAATATAGCAGCAAATCTTCCTTTGGACATTTTCGTAGACAATCTTAGTCCCTATCTACATGTTGAGGACATTATGGCGCTACGAAGGGTAAATCTTACACATATCATTTTCTACAAGCTTGAGACAAAACTTGAACAGGTCAACAAACACTACTTTCACCTCACTCACGAACCCTTGATATGGAAACGTTTCATCCAGGAACTTCGAGTCCCCGTTCCCCCAATTCGCCCAACACTGGAATATTCTGCTCACAGCACAGATTACGAGTTCGAGCAGCTCGTTTCGCGCGCTATATCGATGGAGGACAATTGGCGGAAGAAAAGGCCTACGATTGCATCTGCGGAAACCATCAATGTAGACTCTGAAGTGTCTGAAATGAAGCTCCTTCCTGGCGGTAAATATCTTGTTGCGTCATTGAAGTGTGATAGTGGGTTTTCCATAACCTTGGACCATCTCGATCATCCGAACGGAGTTCATAGAGTGGCGGTCAGGGCCATCCCAGCGGAAGCTACCCGGCTCCAAGCCAACTATATGACATATCAAGGGAAACCTGTGATTATGATTGCTTATGTGTCCCGAGAAGTATACAGGGCAAAGCAAGCCAAGTGAGCATTTCGTACATAGCAAACCAAGCTCTCCATGCTCACCTTTATTACAGTAACGGTCCAGTACAGGTGGCTAACGCTCCACCTCGGAAGGTCCACATGCTACATTGTATATATGCAGATCTGAGCGCGCTTGATTCATTGGCGGCTGCCCCTCAAAGTTCTGTTGGCTTAGAAATGTTACGGCGACGTGTACCATTTAAAGGGGCAATGGTAGTGCCGTTGAAGTCGCTTCCTGTTCAGGTGTCATTATACAGTCGAGCAGGCATAGCGCACGTGAGTGCTGTCCAGGAAGCCATCGCGGCGGACACCCAAGATTATCTCGTCATTATCAACTTAGAACATCCTCGCGAACCAATCATTCTAGTTTGCCAACCCCATCAATATGAACGTGATCCCAGCGTGCCCGTGCATCCTCTTCAGGACATGGTATGTTAGGTTCCGGTACCTTGTCCGAATTTGCATTGACCGAAAGCATTTGCAGAAACAATGGATCAGAGCTGTTCGTCATCTTCCAGAGCAGAATAATGTCCTCATCTGGCGCACAATCAGGACCAACCAGAGTGCAGACAATGAGGGGTATGCACATGGCATAGAGTTGGTGAAAATGCCGGAACACACCGACGAGAGACAGATAATCCTTTCCGTTCCTATTTTGGGCCATATAGTTTTAGGAGATGGTAAGGTTGACTCTGTTCAGATAACGGATGATACTTGGCCCTACGATGGGAAAAAGGACGTCCCTCTTCAGGCTTCTTCTCAACCACCGCCGCCGATCTCCATCTTTGCTGAAATGTCAAGTCCTAGGGGTATCCGTCATTGGCACATATGGCCCAAACCTGGACTTACACGCGAAAGCCCTCCACATGCCTACTATCCAGACCCAGAAACGCTCATCAAACAAACGATGTACGATGCTTATCCAGATACTGCGCATGTTCTTCCTGGGATCTTCCGTTCCCTCATTTACACGACTAGAGAATCCGACAAGGCCGGCGCCTCGAAGTCGTTGGTAGCTTTGCGTCGTTACATCAGCCCCGAATACCAGTCCGTGCCATACACGGAACTAGTACAGCGCGTGGAGCGCCATTCCACGGTTGAAAGGAAGGAATACTGGCACATGCCGGTCTATGTGTACTCTACGATCAGTGCGAGCCCGGGTCTTCTGCTTCCGTATCGTTCTGACGGTCTTGGTGCTATCACCTGGGACCACACGATTGGCCGCTTGTGCATGGCGACTGTGCATGGAGGTGTTATTCAAGTGATTGACTTTTCGCATGCGAAGGCACCGGATGATAGATTCCTTTTCTGGAAGATGCTGGCTCCTGGAGGCTTCGAACACAGGGATGACACTCAGGAATACGTAGTTCCTATTGTGGGTCTCGAGACTGAAGACGTGAACTAGATTCACTTCTCTTGGTAATTGTTGTAATATTGCATCTGTTGTATACCATCCTGTATTTTGTAATACCCAATGCACATCACAGACCACACCATAAAGAAATACATCTGCCAAAATTTCCTCTCTCAATTGTTTCCTCCACATAGACACAAACTCTCATTGAACATACTTAATTGTACAGCATGATACACCAACTTGTCCAAGACCCTAAAGAGTCATTGTTTGGCGAATCTGCTCAGAAAAGGAACTTATAAACAGGTACAAACAATTGAAGAGATCCGTACTAGTACTCAACTTGCACATCCATTTTTTCCACCCTCCTCTTTCTGGAATAATCATGCAATATCGGTGTCTTCAAATCTCCTGTTACCGCCTCGTGCGCGAGTCTGCTGCGCCCGTTTGCGCGCTGTAGATCCAATTAGGACACAGCCACGCGCCTACCGAACTACCATACCGCAGTCTTCATTCAAACGGCAGGGCAATTATATTGGATACAAACAGGACAATGAATAAACAGTTCAAATCCGACCCAAAGGGCGTCTTGAAGTTTGTGAAACCATCAAGCACACACAAGTCATGAATCGCCGAAACAGTAACAATGTTGTTTAGAATTCCCTTCGTTACCTTGTATATCGTCTTTGTCGCTCAGTACAAGGGATTCTGGTGCTTGTAAAATATGGGATGTGTAAGTTCTTTAACGCCTCGCAGAACCACTGAAACTACACCAATACCTCGTGCCATCACTTTCGGGCTTCTGTCTCATTCTTCTCTTCGATAATGGACTCGCAAATCACTGGAAGGACTATTCAGCTCACTGCTCAACAACTAGCCCGGCAAGGCCCTCACTGTCTTGCAGCAAGTCTCCCTCTGGACATTTTCGTCGATAATCTCAGTCCCTACCTACAATTCGATGATATTATGGCTTTACGAAGAGTCCGTTTGTATCTATTCCCCGACGATACAACTTAAATTGATATGATATACGTAGGTCAACAAGCACTACTTTCATCTCACACACGAGCCTTTAATATGGAAACGCTTCTTCCAACATCTCGAAATCTCTTTCCCCCCGATTCGTCCAACCTTTGACTATTCTGCGCAGAGCTCAGATTACGAGATTGAGCAGCTTGTTTCGCGCGCTATCTCGATAGAGGACAATTGGCGCAAGAGAAGGCCCGTCGTCGCCTCTACCGTGACTTTTGACGCATCCCTTGAGGTGCTCGACATGAAGATCATCCCTGGTGGCAGATACCTCGTTGCGTCCATCGGAGATGAACATCTTTTCTTTATTAGCGTGTTCCATCTCGATCATCCGACGACGCCTCAACTTCTGTTCAGTTATCCAATCCAAGGGAAAGCTTATCAGCTTGAAGCTAAGTATATGAAGTATCACGATAGGCCTGTAATCATGATTGCTTATGTCTGCCGAGTATCACCCGAGGGTGGGTCAGCAAAGTGAGTATTCAATACGTAACCCCCTTCATTGCATCTTTCCCAATTTGCTAATCACGCTACCAGTGATACACCTTCGAATTCGCACATGTTGAATTGTATCCATGTGGATCTGAGGGCACTTGATCTAATGACAGATGGCTATCGAAGTCCTGCTGGCTTGAGGACCCTAAGAAAGTTGTGGCCGTCACTGGACAATCGATTAAAACAAGTTGTGCAGACGATAAGACAGCCGGTAAAGCCTACGCCGCAGCTGTCGTTATACAGTCGAGCCCGCGTTGCGTATGTTAGTATTGTCCAGGACGCTGATCCAACCACGCAAGATTGTCTCGTCATCGTCAACGTCGAACAACCTCAGAAACCATGGACTGTGTCCTGCCAACCCTACGTGTATCCACATGACCCGCACCGGCAGTTGAATCCTCTTCCGCACATGGTATGTCGGATCTTGGTGTACTGTTTACGTTGGCTGAAGCATATGCAGAAACAATGGATCAGAGCTGTTCGCCATCTTCCCGAACAGAATCATGTACTTATTTGGCGTACAATAAAGATCGATTCAGATACAGACGATGAAAGGCATGTCCATGGCATAGAGTTAGTAATGCTGCCGGACCAAACTAGTGGACACGAGGTTCAATACTTCCCCACCATTCCTATTCGTGGCCATCTAGTCATCGGCGGTAAACTTCAGTCTGTCCATATGACAGATGATATCTGGCCCTATGACGAAGAGAGCGACATCTATTGTCGCGATCCTTTTATACCCCCACCACCAATCTCCGTCTTCGCTGAAACACCAAACCCTCGGGTCATCCACCATTGGCACATATGGCCATCCCCCGGGCCGGCAGAAGACGGCATTCCATACATCTACCATCCGCACGGGACCACAGTGACACCCCAAATAAGCTACCGCGCGCATCCGTACACAGGGCACGTCCTTCCCGGCGTGTGCCGCTCACTCATCTACGCGACCGAACAGCAGAGCGCCGGGCGCACCGCGCCCTCCTTCGTATCTCTCCGGCGATACACGAGCCCCAGGTTCTACGCCCCGACGAACCACCTGGCGCACCGGCACCACCGCAACGCCGAGCGGCACGGCTACCTCGGCGAGCCGTCTGCTGTCTCCGCTGAGATCGACTTGGGCCCGGAAGCCACGGCGCGGTACCGGGAGCACGGCGTGGGTGTCGCCGCGTGGGACCAGACGATCGGGAGGGTGTGTTTGACGGCTAAGGGGGGAAGTGTGGTGCAGGTCGTGGATTTTTCGCATGCGACGCCGCCTGATGAGAGGTTCCTCGAGTGGAAGATGGCGGCTCCCGGGGGCTTTGCGCGTAGAAATGAGGAGGAAGTGGAGGATGCTTGGTTGTCTCCGCAGTCGAAGAGAGCCAGAGTTGATGCCTGAGGTTGGTTGTTTTGTTAGTTGATGTACGTAGATACCCCAATTTCGAACGTAGTACGGATTTATGATTGAATTACGAGACACTCCGATATAGATTGACAATACCATGCTGTTTGTACATGTAAGACATGCATGCGTTGTACATCCCCCGAGGACACGCGCCACACCAAGTACCTAATGACTACTCCGGACCACCAAGAAGACTGTTCTATATCAAATTCCGAGTCTGTTCAATAAGTTTGATTTATTACTTTACTCTTCTATATAAATGGATTTAGCCAAGGAAAATTGTCCAAAAAAACCACGCAGTGCGAATACGTACACTATAGCAGATCATGAAACATTGGTGGATGGGGGCGGGGACGGGATGATGGGAGAATATAGGGATATGATAGAAGAGAGAAGAGTGCGTCGAGTGTAGGAGTGTAAAGTTGTAAAAAGAAAGAAAGAGCAGTGTCAACGTCCATACATACATATCATATCCGGCCACGCCGTCCGTCCACGGCCCTCTGGTCTAAGGCATACACTCCTCTGCCCCGCTTCTCAACATTGGTAGCACACAATCTCACATTATAACACAGTCCTTGTCCTTCCCCTTCGCATCCGGGTCTCCGTCTCCACGACGGAGGACGGCCCCTGGCCCGCCAGGGAGCGGCTGGTTAAGCTGTCCTTTGAGCCTCTGTGCCGCGCGCTTGTCGCCCTTGTCTGCGGCGCGTTTGTACCATGATACAGCGCTACACGGGGAACGGGGGTCAGCAAGCAAAAGGGGGTGCATGGCAACGGGAGATGGTACTCACTCGGGCATGCTCACCGGGGTCCCGATGCCCACTTCGTAGAAGTACCCGACGGCGTACATGGCTTTGGCGAGGCCGGCTTCTGCGGCTTTCTGTGCCCAGAGGAAGGCCTCGGTGTCTGATTGGGGCAGCACGCCGGGCGAGCCGACGAGGTACCATGCTGTGAGCGCGAAGCACGATTCTTGGTGGTTCTGCTGTGCGGAGATGTTCTGATCGGGTGATATGTCGGATGGATAGGTAGATAGGGCAAGGAAAGAGACGCACGTAGTAGTGTATAGAGAGCGCTGCGTCCTGCGGACACCCCATCTTGCCATACTCGTAGCACTCCCCGAGCCTATACGCACTCGGGGCATACCCCAGCTCGGCCGCCTGCGCCAAGAGCTCGATTGAATACTCGAGGTCTACGAAAAGCACATTGTCTATGCCCCTCTCGTGCAAGAGCGCGAGCTCGTGCAGTGCATGCGGGAACTCGGCGCTCGCATGCTCGGCGCTGCGCTTGAGCCACTTGACGCCCTCCTTGGGGCTCTTGCTGAGCCCGAGCTCGCCGTTGAGCTCCGCTATACCCAGGCGGTACATGGCGCCGGGGTGGAGCGCAGCGCTGGCCTTGCGGAAGAACGTGATGGCCTTGGCGGACTCGCGGCGGCACCCCCAGCCGTTCTCGCAGCACGTCCCGGCGCGGTAGGCGGCGTCGGCGTGGCCGTGCTTCGCAGCGAGGACAAAGAGGGGATACGCGCGCTCAAAGTCCTGCCGCCCCTTGGCGGTGCCGATGCCGTTGGCGTAGCAGTCTGCGAGGAAGTACTGGGAGGGGGCATGGCCGCGGTCGGCGAGGCGCTTGAGGAGGGCGGTGGCTTCCTTGACGAGGTCCTCGCGCTTCTCGAGGGCTCGCTCGACGACGAGGAGGTTGCCGGGGGTGGAAGGGGGGATGGGGAGGGACTTGGAGGCGTCGATCATGAAGACGGCGAACTCGAACTGGAGGTCGGGGTCCTGGGTCTTTTTGGCATTGGCGCGGTAGAGCTCGAGGGTGCGTTCGTGGGAGAGGAGGGCGGCCTGCTTGCCTGGGCGGAGATGGGAGTGGTCGAGGATGGGCCCGGCGGCGGGCGGCGAGGGGGCACGGATGGAGCCGGTCGCCTGGAAGGACGGCGGCAGAGGCGGATCTCGCTGGAACGAGGACTCGTGGTGCAGCCGCTGGCTGGACGAGCCGTTGAAGAAGTCGTCGTTGTCGTCCTCAGGCTCGGCGTCGTAATCGTCCTCGGGATCCCACGCAGCGCGGTAGTCGTCGGGCGCAGTCGGCGGTCGCTGTCGTTGTGGTCGCTGCGCTCCCATCATCATCGTGGTCAACCGCAAGCCCCGTTGCCGCTCTTTCCGACATTAGGAGATTCAGAAGCAAGAAAAACAAACACCGCAACCGTCGCCAGCAGGATTTGAACCTACGCCCTCAAAGAGGAACAGATGATGAGATTTCAAATCTGTCGCCGTAACCACTTGGCTATGACGACTTGCGGAGACGCTCACTGCTGGTGCTGCATGGTGTTTCCATTGGAAAAAGTGTAAAAGAAAGCTGTGATGCCTATGTCATTACAGGAAATTTTTGCAGAACTGCTTAACAATGTCCACCAATGCAGTGGCACATCAAAGAGTGATGGACTTTGCAGTGTAGAAAATGTGGATATCCCATTACATGGACTTTCTTTTATTTTTTGTTTGCCATGCTGTACTATATTATTATATCCTGTTGAGACATGTTAGTGTTCTCCAAAATATGCACTATAAATAGTTTTAATACAATTGTAGGCCTTGATAACTGCTTGAATCCTTCTAGGCATGCTTTTTATCAGTCTTTGGCATATCTCTGGCAGCATTTCATCCCACTTCCTTGCAACCTTCTTGTAACTAACTGGTTACCTTATTTAATATTAGGCACATCCATGATGCACACTAGTAGATTATGTAAGAACAACATCTTGTATTCACAATAGATCTCATCTATTTCAAAAATTTGGTCTAATTCAGCTACTGTATGAAACACACAAGATTGTTTTGTCTATATTCAATAGCTACTGTCACAACCTGCTCCCAGAGCACACCTTGCCACCCCAGGACATGCCACCAACCACCAGTCACCCCACCTACCACCTTAACAACCCCACCCACTACCACACCCACCCCAGTCCTGGATTTGCTGCCCCCCTGACCCTGACCAGCAGATCACCCAGCAATCACCATAGAACCCCAATGCTAACCAACCTATCACTTAGCTCCCAGCAACTGCCACCCGTCAGCTTTAGCAAACCCCACAGAGACACCCAACACCTGGCAATCACTTGGCAATCACTCATATCACTTGGCAATCACTCCTATCACCTGACAATCACTTCTGGCAAACTCCCAGCCAATATTCAACATTAAACCCATTGACATAGGGGCCCTGACACCACCACCTACAAGCCAACTACACAGTAGGGAGTTCAGCAACACAGTTGTGGGTATGATTGCAAGTATGTTCCAGAGCTCCATGCAATGCAACTCCACAAGACTCCAGAACTGATCTGACTCAGTCTGGAGCCCCAGTACTTAAGGCATAGCTAGGCAATCTGTATGGTAGTGTTGATATTGAACCCCCTAGTCTTATCTTGCCTTGTTATTCATCTGTATCCTCCCTAATTATCTTGTCTGTTTTATAAACTCCTTTACTCATTCTAAATTCTATTCCATTTCTGAACTTGCCTTGTTTCACCTTATTTTCATTGAACCTTCTCATCTCATTTTGTCTTGCATCTATTTCCTTTAAGATTTGTCTCATCTCTTGCCTTGCCTCATTTTTCTTCAGACCAAACCTGGAATTTATCTCTTTTATCTTCTGATCCATGCTCTTTGTTCTGAAACACCTTGCATATTCCCTGGACTTATACTAGTGACTCAGAACCAACATCTTATAGTTCCCAAGCCTATTTCTACCTCACTGTCCCTTGGAACCAACCTTGGACCTTGCTCAACATAGGACTTTGTTTCTATAACCACCTTAAGTCTGCCCCATAATGTCTTGCTTAGAAAAGAAGCCCCTGCAGTCAATGGAACCTGACAGCTACATTTTCTCAAATTTTCTACTATTGGCTTTATATTCTAGCTCTTGGTTACCAATCTAGGCAACACTCATCAAACTTCATGACTTCTTTTCTGCCATGTCAATAATGTGTTCATGGCCTCTGGAGGCTATGGCTCAGTTACAGCTGGCACAGGGAAATTCAAAGTATATTAAAGTATATATCAACAATATCATAATAACTACTCACCTGGCAGAGGAAAATCCAAAGAAAACAAGTCTGAGAATTTTCTATGCCAGGATGGATGCTTCTAAGGCTTCAGAAGCATAAGAAACAACTGTATAAAACAACAAAACTTTAAAAGACACAAATCTGGAGTTTTGGAAGTCAGAAAGGCAAACTCCAGCTTATATAAGCAGCCTGTATGCAGTGCGTTAGAACCCTATAGATAATGCATAAGTATTATCCTAGGTACTCATATTTAGTGTTCTGTCTGTAAGTATGGTAGATGTAAACATACCCTCAGAGCGTATAATGGACTGAGGATACTGCAGAGTATGTATGGAATATATATATGTGGGTGAGTAGGACAAAGCATTTGGTGGCCAATGGCCCTGTCCATTGTGTCATGTTGCAATACCCTTTTATCATATCATATTGTCACAATGTGATATGATGACACTCCAACACAGTGCTGAGGGGCCACACTTGTCTGGATAATATCAGGTTCTGCTGACTATGGGGGCTCAGACCACTGGGCAAATCCTTACTTGGCATGCACAAAGTCTACACGCACAACTGAAGTGATGGGCATGGTGTACAAACCAGGGCTGAGGGGGCAAGAGCAAGTGCAGAGGGACCAAGACTGGTGTAAGGGGCTGTTGAGGGAGCTCTGGGGTCCAGGGACAAGCTCCAGGGCTGGGAATAAGTCCTGGGAGAGAGTGGTAGGCAGGCCAAGGTTTAGACATGGGACTTGCTAAGTCCCGGAGCTGGGAAAAGACAGAGGAGATGGTGGAAGAGTTGGGGACTTGAAGAGAATATGGGCAAAGAGATGAGAAGGAAGAGAAGGAGAGAGAGAGACTGAAAGAAGAACTTAGAGGAAAAGGCCAGAGACGAGAAACAGATAGATTGGAGGTGAGACAAGACAAGTGATAAGATAAGAGGAATAAGAATGAGTTGAGTACGAGATAATGAAGAAACAGAGGCGAGATAAGGGAGATGAATCGAAATAATAATTGAGACAAGCTAGAGACTGGAGAAGCTATGCAATATCAACACTACCATACTATATGCTACATTACAACTTATATATGAGGGGGTAGGCATGCTCTGGGGCTCAGGCCCAGGCTCCATGTCGAGTTGCAGTGCAGGAGTTCTTGCTGGAGCCCGGGGTTTGTGCAAGGAGCAGTATGGGAGTACCTGTAAGGGCGACCTCCGGAGGTTGCGGCTAAGTCACACAACTGGCAAAGAGGAATCCAAAGTGTATTAGAATGGTACTATACAACAGGAAATGTAGCTAATTACCTGACAGAGGGGAATCCAAAGAGAACAAGTCTAAGGACTCCCCTGCCAGAGTGCAGCGCATCAGGCGCAGGCATGGAGGCATGGGAATGTACTGTACAGCATGACCGCGCCTAAACCCTAACCCCAGAGGAGGTCCAGAAATCTCCAGACTATTCCTGGACAACTCCAGAGGTCCAAAAATGGAAATAGCTCCAGAACATCCCAAAATAGAAGTCCAGAAATCTCTGGACTGCCCCGGAACAATTCCAAAGGTCCCAAAATAGAAATCCCCTGACATCACTCCCCCCTAGAGTGCAGCAACTTGACGCGCTGGGGTAGAACAGTTCCCAGATGGCCTGGTCAGTCGGAGATATGGTGTCAGGGGACTTCCATTCTGGGACCTCCGGAATTGTTCTGGGGCAGTCCGGAGATTTCCGGACTTCCATTTCAGGA
>JAGGAU010000299.1:0-16238 GCA_017657275.1 Termitomyces sp. T108
ACAGAATTGCTATTCCAATTTCCCTTTTTGGCCACTGTCTCAGTGCCACCAGTCAACTCTGGATCCACCATTCCTCTTCACCATTCATGGTTTTCTTTCCCCATTTATCTCTGCTCCTTTTGTTTGGTTTCCATTCATACATTCTTCTTTTCCCCATTTATCTTTTCCCTGCATTCCATGCTTCTTTTGACATCCTTCCCTTCCTATTTTCCTATCTAGCCATGTCAAATCAAGTAGTATTAGATCAGATCTCCTTTTTTGATCCATGCTCCACAATTTGATGCTAATTTTGTTGCCTCTGCCAGCCCCATGCTTCCCCTCCCCATTATAGTGACTGACTATCATTGAGTTGATGACTTTTGAGCTGGTCCCTGTCCCTCTTCTGTATTTCCTGTGTATTTATTGGGGTGTTTTTGGGAATATACTTTTGTTGAGACTGCTACCAGGAGGCTTACAGTTTTCAGCGCTAGGATTAAATGTTGATTTTGACTTCTGGTGCATGATTCTGTCTCTGAATGCTGGTACAGCATTGTATCAGCATAGTTGGCGCTGTCAAAGTGGGCTTCCTCAGAGAAGCTTGGTGGGTTTGATGAGTGTGTGGATGTCATGTCTTAATCTAGTGGGTGTTGTGGGGAAAAAGACAAATGTAATGTATTGTGGTTGTGATAACCAGTGAGTCAAATTTTTTGAGCAGTGGCTTGACAATGTAGAAGTGCAAATGGAGCCAATAACCTGTAGATAAATACAGAAGTTTAGTCCTCAGTCACACAAATAGATGTTATTTGACTGATTCATTCACCTGTAGATAAATACAGAAGTTTAGTCTACAGGGTGTATGTTAATTGAGATAACAAGGACATAAGTAAATTGACGTCTCACCCTCAGTCACACAAATAGATGTTGTTTGACTGAGAGTAGCATCTGTGTAATGTAAAATAAGTAGTAAAAATAAATAAGGTTTGCCACAAAGACTGGCAAACAACAATTGCCATAAGAGAAAAAACAAAAGAAAAAATATACCAGATGTCCCAGATAAAGGAATGTCTTTGGTAAGCCAGGGTATGACATATTCCACACTTGACGGTTGTGATAGTCTCTGTTTAACACTGATACTTATTGTATTACTGAAGACAATGTGTGAAAATCTGGATTCTGATGAAATAGGCAGTGTAGCAACTTGTGATGATGAGCATGAAATCAAATCATGATACATATATTCCTGACCTGTGTTCTGCATAATTGAGAGCATTGAGAGCACAAATAATACCATTTCCTTCTTTCAAATTGAGCAGACAAGTAGATAGTTTTGTAGAAAAAGACAGTCTCTAAACTATGCCTTGATGCATCATAGATATCACGCCTTTGCAGTCAGTTGTCAAATAGCACAGATGTGTGCCATCAATACATTGTTTCACATCTGCCAGTGCATGAAGGATAAGTACAACCATTGGATTGTTTCCAATTGAGTGTGAAACACTAGAGAACCAGACTGGCTCAATATTCAAGGAAACAACAGAGTTGGCTTCAGCTGGAATGACCTGGGGTAGTTTTTTGCGTTCTAGGAAGTATGAAACTAGTAGTGTACCAGCAGGTGAAAGAATCAATAGAAATTCTGCAGTAAAAGATGACAGTGACATTTTTTTGGGTAATAATGTGAGGATTAGGTTGGTCTTCTTTCCCAGACCTTGTACAAGAGGCTATAGTCAGAAAATTCAATACTGGTGGTTCAGTAATAGATGATATAGTCTTGATTCCAGACACCAAAAAAAAAATAGTAACATGGACAAAGCTGGGGACATCATACTCAACAACAAAAGGTCCTTCAGCCTTGAATTCCAACTCATATCCCTGCTCTGAGCAGAATTGCCAAATAAACTCATCCATGGAGACTTTATACAAACCCTTCAATTGTGTCCTGGTTGTTTGACTCAACAATTACCAAGACAGAATCTCCTGTTTTAGATCTGCTATAGAGGTTAACAGTAAAAAAGAAAAAGGAGTAAAGTTGCAAAGACACAGACATTGTAGCTGTTGGCTACAGATAAGACAATCTTGCATTATCATGCAGCAGCTGAATCAGACTGCAATATTGGATTTGACTAGCTATGTTGGTGAAGTTACAAGATGTCAATCCTACATAATCTACAGACACATGTCAATGGCACATGTCATGTTCTATTTAAGATATACTATGCACTACTAGTGCAAGGACTACACAACAGTTAACATGGTCTAGATCAGTTGTGTATGGCCAATCTTTGGCCGTGGTTGCAATCTGATTAGGATTTGTGAGTTACAAACATGAGCTTAATTGCTCTACACTAAGGTATATTGTTGAACGCAATGAGCTTGACATATGAAAGCAAGTAAACTGCTCAAGTGAAACTTGTTCTGGCCACTCTAAGTACCCGTTCAGGTGCCTCTGCTCAGGCCAACAGCAACTCAGTGCTTACAGGCACCATTGGTGCATGGTATGAGTCAACATAGCATCCAATAATGCTGTATATTACATTATCTACACATAAAAATCCAAAATATGTGTTGTGAAGCACACATAGTGTCAGCAACAAGTCTCAAGCATAGCACTTGATGTTACCTAGACTATATATACAAATTAATGGGCTGGTTTGCCCATTGTTGCATCTGTTCACAATCTGCCCATGGTGATACAATGCTGTACCAGCATTCAGAGACAGAACCTATCAGGTTCCACTGACCGCAGAGGCTCAGACCACTGGGCAAGTCCCTACTTGGTGAACTCAAAGTCTATGTGCACAGCTAGCATTGTGGGGCATGGCGTATAGACAGAGAGCTTAGGGAAGGGGGATGAGCACAAGGGGAATGGGGCTGGTCTGGATGGCTAGAGGGAGAGCTTTGGGGGTCGAGCATGAGCTCTGGAGCTGAGATTAAGTCCCAGGGGCAAGTATGGAAGGCCAGGGCAAATGTGGAACTGGTCAAGTCCTGGGGCTGAGCTTAGGGGACAGGAATGAAAGGGAGAAAGGGAGAAAGGGACAGGAGAGGCAAGAGACTTAGAGAAGCAAACCAGGGAGAGAAACAAAATAGATTGAGTTGGGGACAAGACAAGTAAAGATGAGAGTAAGGAATAGAACAAGTCGAGTACAAGACAGATGAGAAATAGAAATGAGATAGATACAAGTTGATGGAGAGAGTATAAGTACAAAAACTAGGTAAGAAAATATGGAAATGTGGGCAATATCAACACTACTGCTCCAGGCACTATACTACAACTTATATATGAGGGGGCAGGTAGGCTCCAGGGCTCAGGTCCAGGCTCTGTGGTGAGTCACTGTGCAGGGGTTCTTGTTGGAGCCTGGAGTTTGTGCCAGGAGCCATACAAGGGTACCAGGGCTCTTGCTGAGGCCCAGGAATTGTGCAAAGATGCTGTGGGTGTCAGTGTTGGTTGAGTGGCATAAAAAAAGCTCACAAAGAGTTGGTCTTGCTTTGGGAGCATGAGAGGCATGGAATATGCAAGGAGGCAAGGAGTTGACCAAGGAGGGGATGTGAGGCATGGGATTCAGGCCAGGATGATGTGTTGATGTGAGCTGCCTGATGGTTGCCTATTCAGGATGGGGAGGTGTCAGGGATTGCTGGGGTTGGTGCTGACGTGGCGTTGATAGGTGGCGATAGACCAGGAATTGCTAGGGCTAGTGCTAATAGTAGTGTTGGCAGCCAGGATTTGCTGGGGCTGGCGCTGATGTGGCATGTATGGGCAGTGATGGATCCTGATGGCCATTAATGTACTGATGGCTGCTGATGGCGCCAGGGATGGCTGGTCTTGGTAGCAGTTCAGGCCCAGAGCTTTGTGGAGCTGGTTTGGTGAGTCTGGGAGTATTGGGGCTGGGGCTGGGTACTAGCAGTGGTTGATGGAGTGCCAGCAGTGGCGGTGGATCATGACAGAACCATGCACCAGGAGCCAAGATCAACATTTAATAGTAAGGCTGAAAACTGTAAGCCTCCTGGTAGCAGTCTCAACAAAAGTAATATTCCCAAAAACACTCCAATAAATACACAGAAAATACAAAAGAGGAACAGAGACCAGCTCAAAAGTCATCAATTCGATAATAGTCAGTCACTGTAATGGGAAGCATGGGGCTGGCAGAGGCAACAAAATTAGCATCAAATTGTGAGGAATAAAGAAGGAGATCTGATCTAATACTACTCAATTTGGCATAGCTAGATGGGAAATAGGAAAGTAAAGATGTCAAAAGAAGCATGGAATGCAGGAAAGAGATAAAAGGAGAAATGAGGAATGTATGAATGGAAACCAGACAAAAGGAGCAAAGATAAATGGAGAAAGGAAGCCATGAATGGTGAAGAGGAATGGTGGATCCAGAGTTGACTGGTGGCACTGAGACAGTGGCCAAAAAGGGAAATTGGAATAGCAATTCTGTCATAAATGCTGGAAAACTCTAGAACAAAAGGTCATGTGTAGTAGTGGTCTGTGCACTGTAAAAAAGGTATAAATAGTCCAAGTAGGATAGAGAATAATCAGGCAATTGATAGGCAAAGGCTTGGTGGTTCCCAGGGAGTGAATCACTTAGGCTGGAGTTTGTTGAAAACCCTCTACCTTCAAAGTATCATATATTTTGGAAAGTCCCCCTCAATACATCAAGTTTATTGTCAAGCAACAGTGTGGATTTGAAGGAACTTTCTAAGACTTCAAGAAAGCCCCAGAACTATTAGTAATACTCTAACCAAGTACTACAGCAGTTGTTACCTTCATGCCCTCCTTAGATGCAATGTTAGTCATGGAGGAGGGTAGGTTGGGTTCTGTTTTTGGTGGGGTTGTTGGATCCCCTGCAGCAGTTGAATCTACCATTTCACAATTGGTTAGTGTGATGTTAGTCACAGCCCCAATGGAAGGCATTGTACCATGTGCTGCTATTTGTTTTCAGAGCTGACTGTCATGACCCCATCATTTCCCTCTACCCTCTTGCCCCCCCTCAGGTACTCCTTAGCCTCCTGGTCAATTCTACCTGCACCCCACTCTGCTCCTGCCTTCTCCACCCACTCTCCTCCCTCCCACAGCTCAGTGGCACATCAGCTTCTTTCTCCATTGAGACTCACCTACCAAGTGGCATATCTGCTTCTTTCTCCATCAAGCACTGGCCCCTTTGCCATAGCCCCAGCCACCTTCCATGCCCCTAAAAGCAACTCTGAGGCCCCAGAGTGTGCCCAACAATGTGCCCTGGTGAGCACCCTCCAGCATTGCCTGGGTATATAAGACTCTGCCCTTTGTAGTCAGTTAGTAGTCTTGGTATTAACAATATTCCCTTACTTATCTGTTCCATTCTACTCTGTTTCCTCTCTCTTACTCCAATAAACTCCTTTTCACTCCTCTGTTGTTTGATCTCCATTTCTTGCCCCCTTTTTCACTCTTCTGCAACCCCCATGTGCACTTGAGTTGCCTTTAACTACTGTCAGACTACTCTGGAGCACTTCAGACTTCATGCCAAAGCTCACCCCTATGCTCACCACCCTTTCTAGCCACTCCAACTAGTGGGTTCCTTGCTCTACAGAGAGCCCCCAGGTTAGCGGTCCCTGACACTTGAGTCTATTTCAATATAATAATAGAGGCCATTAGCCTCAAGGAATATGCCAGCAGCACTCTCTTTGTTGCACTTGAACATGAGGCAGTAATGGTCCTTCTTGGTGATCTTCCTCCATCCATCCTATTGAGGGACTGCAGCTGGCATGCCATAGAGTTGAAGGTGCTCTAAGTGCCCATTGTCGACCTCACAGAAGATGTCCAATGACATTGTTGGCTGATGGAACTGCTGTTCCAGGTAGACCACCCTATATGTATAAGTGTGGTCCACCCACTCAGGTAGAATGTGATTGTATAGCAAGATGCAAAGCATGTCATTGTCTGAGAAGTTCTGTACCTGCTCATTGGGTATGTGAACTTGAGATATTGTGAGCTGAGCCTCTTTTTGGGCCATGAACGGTTGCTTGTAGATGTTGTTGAAGGTGGTAATCACCTTATGATACAATCCTGGGTGTGCCATAACAAGTGCTAACCAATGTACCAGAGCAGTTTTGCCTGCACTATTGGTACAGAGGGCCTGGCAGAGTGCAAACCTGAACAAGGTTTGCCAGTGCATGCAGTACATAAAGTCAATTGCAATACCCTGCCAGATGTTCTCCAACCCTGGTTGACCAAAGATGAGCACATACCATGCCAGCTGTTTGAAATCAAATGCCATGTTTGGGTCCAGGGTGCGCATCATGTGCAATGCCACCATGCCATCCTCCTTTATGCATGTAAAGCGCAATGGAATCTGCTGATGTTCTGCCAATCTGAGGTCCTCCAAACCTTGCATGGGATTCACCATATGCTTGTACACTGGGTTGGCACACAGCAATTTCATTGTTTGGTCTTGCAGTGATACATTGCATTGCTGAGCAAAGTCCTGAAGTTCAGTCATTAACATATATGCAACAATATGGTTGCAATGTGGAACATGTGGGTTTGTGTAGTACTTGAACAGCCATTCCAGTTCAAATGGCATGCTTGGAAAGCCCCAGCAGGCAAACTTGTACACCATCATACCCAGAACTTTGGCTGCCTAGCCACTGCTGAATTTAAGTGCTGCTGCTTGATTTGCATTGGCACCTGCAAATACAGTATTCATCAAGTACAAGTAATAATAACAGGAGCTGAGAGCCCCACAGAAGCAGGAGTTGAGCTGCTCAACGTCAAGCGGCCCCCAGACCTTCATTGTCACAATCCACCACCACCACCAGTACCAGCCCCAGCCCCGGTACCCTCAACCTCACCAGGCCAGCTCCACAAACCCTGGACCCAGACCAGCCATCTCCAACAGTGATCAGCACATCAGCAGCCATCAACACCCATCACTGCCCATGTACGCCACATCAGCGCTTACCCTGGCAACCCCCAGCCACCCCTGCCACCATCAGCGCCCACCCTGGCAATCCCTGGCCACTGACGCCACCATCAGTACTGACCCCATCACTGGCAACCCCTGACGCCCTCCTTTCCCAATTGGGCAACCATCACAACTCATGCATCAACACATCACCCCAGCCCAAATCCCATGCCCACATCCCCTCCTTGGTCAACTCCTTGCCTCCTGGCACATTCCATGCCTCCATGTGCTCCCAAAGCAAGACTCATGCTTTGTGAGTTCCTTTACACCACTTGACTGACCTCAATGCCCACAGTACCCTTGCACAATCCCCAGGCTTCAGCAAGAGTCCCGGCACCACCGCACAACTCTTTGCATGAACCCTGGACTATAATAAGAACCCCTGCACCATGACTCGCCCCAGAAACTCATCCTTTGCAAATTCATCAATAATGGATGGCATCTAAGATAATGATATCAGCAAAATCAGGCAAAGGGATACATGACCTCACAGGAGCTCTTTTCCTTCAATGTTCAGGTAATTAAATGACAACTGAGAAGATAGGGTTGGAACAGATGGCAATTCCAGAGTTGTAGTACGATTCAAACATTCTCGACAATTTAAATGATGCGTTATCATTGTTCAAGACAATTACTGTCTCACAAGAGTTACAGGGTCGCGTAGGTACCTCTCCAGCCAATGTTCAGCGAAAGTTTACGAGTGCAAGGTACAAACACCACAAGACACTGAGGTGATCAGGGTCATTGAAACAAACCTGAGCTCGAAAACGGACCAGAGAGCTGCAGGGCACAGTCAGACTGATACATACCTGTGGCCAAAACCAACGACAAGATTGGACTGGAGAAATGAATTAAAGACGACAAAATTGGAAGTTGAGGCCATTGTCTCAGGGAACGGGTCTTGGAAATTTTCCGACCCAAGGCGTGTTCAGGGAACATGTCTTAAAAATCTTCCAACTAGATTGACGAACTTGTTTGCGGGGTCAAAAAAGATCCAACTGGAAAAATGGAAGAGAGCTCGAAGGGAATGGTCCCACGATCTCAATCGTCTAGGAACCGTGGCGATTCATTTTCGAGTCGAGCCAGAGTTCATTCAACGCTCAACATCACTAAGCCTTTCACGAAGCCACAGGGCATCATCACGGAGGTATTTCTAATCAGATGAAACTGAGGCAAGATACTACAAGAGGTTCTTAAGATTCGATTCTTAATATTGTACGAGTCAGAACAAAAATTACGAACATCGAACAATGATCACGTGCTTGACAGGGTTTTGAGGCCCCTTCTAGTTTCACATGGGACGATAGGACGGTATGTTTTTGCCTATCAATTCTTCTATACCATCTGCATTCCTATAATATCTCTCAGCAGGAACTGGAGCACAATGTCCTCTACGGTTAGCTCGCCTTCTGCGGAATCACGACAGATCTCGTCTAAGGAACAGCAGCAGCAGATCCCGCTTGAGAAACAGCAGCAGGAGAACATACCTGAGGAACAGCAGCAGCAAATCTCGCCTCAGAAACAGCAGCAGAAGAACATACCTGAGGAACAGCAGCAGCAGACCCTGATTAATTTGCGCGTACCTCACCTTATGCACACCATAACAAATGGAGTACTTGTCCCGCTCTTGGTCCTCGCTTTCCCCTTTGACTTCGAGGACCGATTCCGGTGCGCCGAAATCAACAATATGAGACCCGGTTCAACCA
The DNA here is from genome assembly GCA_017657275.1 of Termitomyces sp. T108. Classification (NCBI taxonomy): domain Eukaryota; kingdom Fungi; phylum Basidiomycota; class Agaricomycetes; order Agaricales; family Lyophyllaceae; genus Termitomyces; species Termitomyces sp. T108. Next base: position 8,621 of record JAGGAU010000299.1, read on the forward strand.
GGTCCCAGAAGGAGAGCGCGGCATTGTCTTCAATCCGTGATTTGCTGCCTCGACATTGCGAGGTCGAAGCTATACGTTACAAAAACGACGTCGGATTCATATTGGCGATAATTGTTGCATCAAATGCAACGTCTAGGAGTTTGGCGCTGATGCATGACATAGATAGGCTAAAGGAAGTTCAACGAATTTTAGGGACCGATAAGTGTCCGATGTGGGCCAGGTTGAAGCCAGATGATTTTTGAAAGTACGTTTACACCAGGCATGCTTTAACGTTCGACTGACGGCCTTCACATTTTGACTCAAAGCCTGATGTACGATGTGGCTCTTAGGTTGATAACTTTAGATTTCGTAATGTCACAATCCTGTAAAGGCTGTTTGCTACACATTTAGTGGTCCATGTTCGTCCATATTTGTGTGATTGGAAGCCATGATAGGAGCGTTTTCGGAGGCCTCTGCGAGGCAAGCATCCTCAGCCTGGATCAAGAGCCGTTCTCGGCATAGTGCCAGGGTCTGGCGGACGCTAGCCGAGAACAGTAGGCCTCGATTTTTTCTATGCATCGCGTCTTGCGTCCTTACTGTCACCGTTGTTCGTACATGTGAGCGCTTAGTCGCTCTCTCACCGCTTGCCTACAGTCTTATGTCTTCTTGCAGAGTTGTGATAACCATCACCGTTCGCGCTATTCGTTTTTCACGAGCATCACTACTCGCAAGGTATGACCTCACCGCTATCTGATGAGTTCTCGAGCTCATCTCTCACCGCAGTCTTTCGTTCAGTTTGTTTAAAGATTTTACATAGCAAGGTCGTTTGATAGTAAGCCTAGTAGGTCTGCATACGCGAGCGAGTGCTTGATTAACCATTCATTCTAATATTAGAACTCGTTCTACTCCTCTCTTTCGCGAACTTTTACTCGTTACCTCGTCATCGAACTACGTACATGACTCAACATGCTATCAGTTCTCATGCCGGTGCCGGTGAACCCGATTCGAGTAATGATGCGGAAATTGAGCTCGAGGCCTCTCTTCGACGCTCCAAGGCATGTCAAGATCTCATCGATGAAACGGTCGATGGGAAGCGAAGCATCGAAGGGTTTCTCCAGGCTCTCAAAGACCTCGGTCTCAACGCCGCTGAAGCTCGAGACCACGTTGAAGAGGTCGCCCAGAGAATCGAGATACGCAACGCCAAGTCTAGGCGACGAGATCCTCCATCGCGTGAATCGTCACCTGGTCATAGTGACCACCATGATGACGGAGTCACCCAGGCTAGGGCCGTCGAAGCAGCAGCCTGGGAAGCCTTACAAGCAAAATTGGATCAGATTGCGTCACCAGCGGCCTCGTCTGCTCCCTATCTCTTGGAACAATTGGCTGAACTTCTGGGTGAACCTAAGTCAAAATCTAGTGATGCATCATTCATCCCTGAGGTGACTTGACTGTCAGCTCCCCACCTTGCCCGATTGCAGGGAAAGGTTTTGGAGGATTCTTACATTGCTAAGACATGGAAACTTCGTCAAGAATATTCTAAAGAGAAGTTTGTCGACTTGCTCATTAACCTATCTCATGTGCAATGTGGAAACTCGTCATTCTCGACCACTTCATTGATTTTGAAAAACTCTACGCTACTCTCGACAAAGGGTATGATCATAATGATGAAGCCAAAGATTTTATGGGAAGTTTTTCCTTGGTTCAAAAGGACCATGTGACTGCCAAGAAACTGGTGTGCTTGCAGCCAGACTGGACATGAGCCTTTGATGCTTGGTCATCAGCTGTTTTACTCTTCTACCCTCATTGTGAAGATGAATTGGTGAACTATTATGACAAGATTCTGGATTTTTGTCGTTCCATTCCTAATGGATCTGTTGTGGCCATCCATTTTGAGGCAGACACTCAAGATCGCTATGCAAGGAATCTGTTCAGGATGGATGATAATAGCAGACTTCATGCTCCTTTTCTGGCACAACTTGTTGGTATGTCTGGTGCTACAGCAGAGGTCAAGCATAGTGTGCCTGCTCTGTATGGTCCACAAAAACATCCAGCAGCAATTTCTCAGAATTGGAATTTGGGTATTTGTTCATCTGATTCTTGTTTCAGAGGTTGCTGTCACAATATCTGCTGTGAATGTCATGGTCCCAATAAGGCATGAGATGTCCCAGCACCACCGCACAACTCCTTGCACAAACCCTGGACTCTAATAAGAACCCCTGCACTGCAACTCACCCCAGAGCCTCTCCACCCCTCATATATAAGTCATAGCATAGCGTCTGGTACAGTAGTGTTGATATTACCCATTCTTCCTGGTCTCTTATCCAGTTCTCATATTGTTTCCATCAATCTCATCCATCTCATCTCTATCTTTCCATTGTCTTGTACTTGACTTGTTTATCTCATTCCCATATTACTCATCTCATCTCGTTTCAATTTATTTGCTTTTCCTCCCCAGTCTCCCTCTCTAAGTCTCCCTCTCTGTCTCTCTCTCCCTCTCTCTTCCTCTCTTCCTCCTTGTCTCTTTGTCTCTATCCTCTTTCAAGTCTCCAACTCTCTCAATTGCCCCCCACTTTTCCCCTTCAAGCCCTAGCCCCAGGACTTAGCAAGTCCTGTGTCTGAACTCTGGCCTACCAGCTCCCGCTTCCCCAGGACTTATCCTTAGCCCCAGAGCTCACTCCTGACCCCTGGAGTTCCCTTGACAGCCTCTTGGACTAGTCTTGGTCCCTCTATACTTGCTCTTGCCCTCTCAATCCTGGTCTGTATGCCATGCCTGCCACTCCAGTTGTGTGTATAGACTTTGTGTGCACCAAGTAAGGATTCGCCCAGTGGTCTGAGCCTCTATGGTCAGCAGAACCTGACATTCATCCCCAAGCCATTGGGGATGCAGCCTGAAAAGTAGTTCTGTGCTTTGTGCATGAGGGCCTTGGCCACCTTGGCCTTGTTTACCTTTTTATAGCAAGTTTCTTGTTGCGTTGCATGCACTGAAAGTGCTGTGTGGGCATCTTGCCCTCCTCATCCTCTTCTTCCTCCTTGGAAGGCAACTCCCCATAGTTGCTCTCATCCTCCAGTGCAGGCATTGCCCACTGCTTCTCCTTCCCTGCCACTACCATAGCTACCAACCCATCATATTGTGCTGGGGTGCATGGGTTGGTTGGCACTATGACTACCATCACCTGAGATGGTGGGGCCAGAAACACTGCCACCTTCATAAACAGCAGTTGAGCAGGCTCTGCCCACTCCAGAATGTTAGCTAGGAAGTCCAGTTTTGATGTGTTGATGGGCAGCTTGTGCCTGTGGTGTTGTTTGGATGACCCCAAGACATCTAAGGCAGAGATCAATGGGTTAGGTCCCTGAATAGAGGGGCTGGCCACAGGGTGAGCTGGTGGCATGACTGGATTGAGCGCATCCAGCAGCTCTTGCTCATTCCTTATCAGTGGAATCTTGCCCATCTCCTCATCTTGCTCTTGCAGAGAGAGTTCCTTCATAGGCACAGAAGGTGCCTTCAACCCCTTGGCTGGTTGAGCCACAGGTTTGGGCAGACTGGTAGAGGCGGCTGTAGGCCACATAGGCATAGATGCTGCCAAGGGTGCTCCTTGTAGCACTGGACACAGTATGGTAAGGGCAGGACCTGGTTGTGGTGGAGGTGGTCTGGCTTGCTTGTCTCTCTAGGTGACAACAACTTGTGCTCTGTAGCACAATTGATATGCTCTAGCGCTGATATGCACTGCTTCTTCATGAGCTTGATTTGGTTAAGCAGGCCTTCCATGGCCATGATTGCAATTATCTTGCAAGAACAATGCTGAAGGGGACATGGGTTGCCCTGCTACTTCAAGTCACTGCAGCAGCACCTTAGTGCCTATCTTGGGCTGCACTTGGAGCACAACTTCTCTTATAACTGATGGCACCACAGCGCATGTATATATTGCTGCTAGAGCCTGGGAATGGCACAATACCAGCTGGAAGTGGCGCTTGTGGCACTCCCCCTCATCTATCTCCATTCTTGCATGGAGAGGCGTTTGGTATGAGAGCAGCTCCTCATGGCCTGGGTAGGCTACTGCCACATAGTGCTGGGGATGTGATGCCATTGCCAGCCACCAGGACCTTATAGGGTCCCACCCACTTTGGGCACAGTTTGCTCACCTGACCTTTGGGCAAATTCAGATTCTTGATGAATAAGTACACCAAACTTCCTTTGTCAATTGCCAACTCCTCACTCTGGCAATTATTAGCATGTCTGACATGCACCTCAATAATTGTATCATGTGCAGTGGCTGAGTTTGTTAGTACATTCTGCACAAAGTCCCTGATCTCTCAGTGGATCACTTTGTCAGTACAAAGTTCCTTGATCATGAATGGCATATAGCCACTATTGAGCTTAAATGGTGCATACCCTGTGGTTTCAGAGATGCTCACATTAATTGTGAACTCTACTAGTGGCATGTGATCTACCCAGTCCTTCTGATCAGGATGAACAAATGCTCTAAAGATCTGTGCAACATTTTGATTTGCACGTTCTGTCTGACTATCTGTCTGCAGATGAAACAATGTTGACATGAGCAACTTTGCTCTGAGCAGCTTATGTAGCTCCTTCCACCATTTGGAAGTAAACTTAGAATCTTGATCACTTACAATCAAGCTAGGCAGGCCATGAAGGCATACTATCTCTTTGAGATAGATCCAAGACAGTTCCAATGCTTTTGTCATTGTATTGACTGGAATGAAATGGACCATATTGTTTATGCAGCAAATTACTATCCAAAGATAGTTGAAGCCATGCAACTCAGGAAATGGTCCCACAAAGTCCATTCCAATAAAGTCCCATGGTTTCACTGGGACAGGAAGCAAATGTAGCTTCTCTGCTGGTTTCTGGTTTGATGTCTTTGAACGTTGACACATTTTGCAGGTCAAACAGAACTGCATCATGTCCTTGGCCATTTGTGGCCACCAATATGATTGACACATGTATTTGAGTGTCTTTTGATACCCAAAGTGCCCAACAATGGTATGGGCTTGGTCCAGTATTGTTGTGATCAATGATCTTTCCCATGGTATGCAGAGCACCTTTGCCCCTGCTAGGCTCATCATATAAATGAGCTGCTGCTCAATTGCAATGCATTGATGCTCCTTGGGTTTGTCAATTATCTTGACAAACATGATATCTTGAGAGTATTCTTGCCAGATACATGCATGCAGTTGTGTGTCGGCTGAGTCAATAGTTACAGGGCTGGGACTAGCGTTCCCTAACACCTGTCCAACTGTCAGATTGTCCTCCCAGGATGATAAGTCTCCAACTGGCCACACATTGGCCAGTTAAGCATCAGCAAGGCCTTGAGCTTCAAGGTCTTGGGCCTTGGTTTGCTCTTTGAGCTGCTTGCTACAGCACAATTTGTGAGCCTGCATGGCTCAAATCTCAACATGATGTTCTGCTATTTCTTGAGACTGATGCAAGGGCAGATCTTTGCCCTCAAGATCAATACGCTTGTCCACCTGGACAAAGTCATGGGCATCATGAATATCTTCATGAGTATCACTCTCAAAGTATTGCAATAAACAGTCCACAACTTTGTTCAATTCTCCTTTGACATAGGTTATGTCAAACTGGTAGCACAACATATAGTTGATCCATTGACGCTGTCATGGAGACAAAGTGTACTTGAGTTTTGAAAAACTCTAATGCTTTATGATCCATTATAATATGGATCTTGTATCCCATCAGTTTATCCTTCCATTTCAGGAGGGTATCCAAAATAGTGAGTGTCTCTAACTTGTGTATGGCATAGTTCTGTTGTGCAGTCATAAATTTGCATGATATGAATCCTGCAGGTCTGCAGGTTTGCCAGGTCTTCCCTTGGCCAAACATGGCTCCTATGCCCATTTTTGACATATTGCAGATGAGCCAGATAGGCTTGTCAAGACATGGATTGATTGGGCAAATAATCAGTGTCTTAGCACATATTTGGTTTATATTTTGAAGCACCACTGATGCAGCAGTTGCAAGTGAAATGGAGACCTATTCTGAGTCATAGCTATAAGAGGGCCTGTATAGGCTGTCACATCTGGTAAAAAGTTACCAATATAGTTCACCAATCCAATGAATTAATGGATATCATTGTAGTTATGTGGCATCCGCCACTCTCAAATACAATTGAGTTTATCAGAATCTGGGTGAATACCCTGCATGTCTATGACATGTCCTAAGCAATCTATACTTTGTGAGTACAATTTACACTTCTTCCATTTGAGGTACAGGCTCTCTTTGTCCAGTTGTTCAGACATGACATGTAGGTGCTGCTCATGTTCCTCCATGGAATCTGAGAATATAAATATATCATCTAAATAGACATGCATAAACTTTCTGATAACATCTCAGAATATTGAGGTCATTAACCTCTGAAATGTAGCTGGCACATTGCAGTTGCCAATCTGCATAATATTACTGATGAATGTCCCCATCAGGGACATGAACACCATCTTCAGGATGTCATCCATGCATATGCATACTTGCTTGTATGCATCCTTTGACCTGTACCTGGCCTTCATAACATCTTCACAAATCACCTTCTGATCAGGAAGCAGTGTTACATCTTTAATGGTGTTGTTGTTGCACTGTTGTGCATCCAATGCAGTCTATAGTGTCCCATCTTTCTTGGGAATGCACAACAATGGCACAGCTTGCATTGCCAGTCATGGTTCCCACTACTTGGCATTGATATAGCAATTTGTTTTTTCACAAAGCTGATCCTGTAGTGCTTGTGTACAGCAAGGCAGATGGTACTTGTACTGCTTGGTCTTGTCTATGAAATCAATTCCATTGTTTACTTCCCTTCATGGGGGAAGCTCCTCCTTTATTCCATTGATAATATCCACAAACTCATGCTGCCATTGCTGGCGCAATCGCAGTATGTCCTCCTCCTGTAAGCTATTCACCTTGGTTTTTTCTTTGTCTATGTGCTTCTGGAGCAACAGACCCTTGGGTTTGAATTGCTCTCTGAGTGCACGTAAGTGCACTTCCCCAGTGTCCTCCATCCTTAGCCTCAGTGAAAGCCTTGATACTGTCAACTTTGTCAACCACTGCACGCTTTTTGCTTTTAGTGAGTGTCAGGTTCCATTGACTGTGGGGGCTTCTTCCTAAGTGAGACCTTACAAGGTGGACTCAAGGTAGCTACAGTTATGAAGTCCTAAGTTAGTATGAGGTCTAGGGCTGGTTCTGGACTAGTGTGGGCATGCTTGGTTTTTGAGGGAGTAAAGGAACTGTCAGGGGACTTCTATTTTGGGACCTCCAGAATTGTTCCGGGGCAGTCCAGAGATTTCCGGACTTCTATTTTGGGACGTTCTGGAGCTATTTCCATTTTGGGACCTCCAGAGTTGTCCGGGAATAGTCCGGAGATTTCCGGACCTCCTCCAGGGTTAGGGGTTAGGCGCAGTCATGCTGTACAGTACATTCCCACGCCTCTGCACCTGCGCCTGATGCGCCGCACTCTGGCAGAGGAGTCCTTAGACTTGTTCTCTTTGGATTCCCCTCTGCCAGGTAATTAGCTACATTTCCTGTTGTATAGTACCATTCTAATACACTTTGGATTCCCCTCTGCCAGTTGTGTGACTTAGCCGCAACCTCTGGAGGTCGCCCTTACAGCAGAAC
>JAGGAU010000300.1:0-16194 GCA_017657275.1 Termitomyces sp. T108
ATTATGATATTGTTGGTATATACTCTAATATACTTTGGATCTCCCTCTGCCAGTTGTGTGACTGAGCCATAGCCTCCAGAGGTTGCCCTTACATCCACCCTCTCCTCATTTTTAGACTCCATCACCCTCTTACTCTTTCCATCCTTCTTCTTCTTCTTCTTCCTCTTTTCCATCAACCTGACTTCTTCTGATTGTGTTGCTACTACCTTTCTGTCTTGCCACATCAGCAGCACCAAACTTGAGTCAATAACTGCAGGAACTCCTTCTGCCACCTTTACTGCTTGCTGCTCCTCTACAAATTTTTGAGCCTGACAAACTAAAATAGACCTCTTGTATGTCTGCTCTATGACTCTGTCCACTTGATCATGCTCTTAAGACTTCAAATCATTGTATATACAGGCCCTTTTGAGAGCATCATAGTAGTAGTAGATGGAGACTCTGGTTGGGAACCAACAAGCCTCAGAGTTGCTATTAGCCCAATATTTGTTATTGTCACAACTGACCCACCACTACCACTGATACCCAACCCTGGCCCCAGGGTTCCCAAAACCCCAGTCCAACCCCACAAAGCCCCAGGCCTGGACCACTCCATGACCAGACATCCTTGGCACTATCAACATCCAACCCAGCAATTCCTGGGACCATCAACGGCCATTGGTGGCCATCACTGCTTGCAAATGCCACATCAGCACCAGCCCCAGCAATCTCTGGCCCATCACTACCCACCAACACCGCATCAGCACCAGCCTTAGCAATTCTCAGCCCATCACCACCTGCCAACACCACATCAGCGCCAGCCCAGGCAATCCCCAGCACCCTCCCAACCCCAAATAGGCAACCACTACATGTCAAGCATTAATGCATCACCTTGGCCCAAACCCTGCATCCTGCACCTTCTCCTTGCTCAATTCCTTGCCTCTTTCATTCCATACCTTCTGTGCTCCCAAAGCAAGGCCTTTCCTTTGTGAGCTTCTTTTACATCACTTGACCAATATCAACACCTGCATCTGTCAGGGAACTTCCATTTTGGGACCTCTAGAACTGTTCCAGAGCAGTCTAGAGATTTTCAGACTTCCATTTTGGGATGTCCAGAGCAATTTCCATTTTGAGACCTTTGGAACTGTTCTGGAGCAGTCTGGAGATTTCTGGACTTCTTCTGGAGTAAGGGTTTAGGCACAATCATGCTGTACAGTATGTTCCCACACCTCTGCACTCATGCTTGATATGCCATGCCCTGGCAGAGGAGTCCTTAGACTTGTTCTCTTCAGATTCTCCTCTGCCAGGTAATTAGCTACATTCTCTGTCATATTGTACTATTCTAATAAACTTCAGATTCCCCTCTGCCAGTTGCATGACTTAGCCACAACCTCTGGAGGTTGCCCTTACAGCAGAACAAGTCTCCTAACTCTGGTTTGGAGGCCCCCTATAGCTTGCCAATCTTCTAGGCCCCTATTCATTGCCTCCTCACCAAACTTAGGCCCCTCTGTTTCTATGTCTCAGCCAGCCCCTCCAGATCATCCCATGGATGCTCTGGTCCCACAGGACAATACCTGAAGTCACTTGCTCCAACTAGAAGCACAGGTGCAACTTACTCAGACCTCCCTATCTCTCTACACCTCCAAACTTGCCATCTTCCACCAAACTACTGAAACTATCTCCAACTCCCTCCAGGCACTCCTTGAGTGCCTCTCCACAGCCCTGGCTGCACTTCCTCCTCTGACACTGGTTCCATGCTTCTCTGCTGCAGGACCAGCCCCTCTGGCTCCAGAGCATACCAACATTCCCCATCCAGCACTCTCAGATGCATACAATGGTGACTATGCATCCAGAGAGCATTTTCTCCAGTCTTGCATCACCTACATCCAGCTCTGTCATGACTATTTCCTCTCCAATAAGCTGAAGATCGCATGGGTCCTGTTCTACATGAAGTCCAGGCAGGTGGCAACCTATGCAATAAGGGTCTTCCAGTGCCTTGGAGGAGTTGCAGGGTTTGGGGACCAGGCCACATTCAAACAAGAATTCTGAAATGAGTTCTTCCCCCAGAACTTAGCCAAGACCACAGCACTGGCCCTATGAGACAAGGACCAGTATGGGCAAGGCAAGAAGATTTTGAGCACTTGTGAAGCAAGCTAACTACTCTGATGGCCTGCAGCTCTACCTCACCTTCTAGGAAGGTCTACAACTCACCCTGATGGATCAGATCAACAACTTGGTAAAAGGAAGGCCAGCCAGCGACTGGGTGGCCTGGGACCAGTGGCAGCTAATGGAGCTCAAGCACAACCTTTGCCAGGCAGTGGCCCCTATCCCTACTACTCACTCTCTGTTCCTAGCTCCTTGCCCTCATATGCTCCTAGAAATAGACCTTCTTCCTACAATGCCCCTGGCACACCCTGCACTACCTCCTAGAGTGCTGATGGACATGAATGCCTCCCACCAACAAACTGCTCTCTCTCTTCTATGCTGATGCTGTGGCGCTCCTAGCCACTTTGCCTGGAGATGCTCAAAATCTGGTACCTTGCTCCAGAAGAGCAAGAGGAGCTTCTCCTGCAGCTCCTAGCCACCTGGAACAGTGCTGGCATCTCCTTGCCTGATGCAGCAATCCTGGACAACCCTGAAGGGAAAGTGCTTGGCAACCTGGTAGCTGCAAAGACAATGGAGGAGGGTTTTTAGAGAAGCAGAAGGTGAATAGTACACCCCCACTGCCTAGTGCTAATTAGTTTGATTGTCTGTTAGTAGAGGAGACCAATACAGATGCTAATGACTCCACTGCCTTGATCATCATAAGCATCCCCTCTGATATACTCCAAACTCCCACTCCAAAGAAATCCCGACTCTCTGCTTGGAAGCACCAACTCCCACATTGCTATATAGTGGCCTCAACACCATCTGCCAATTTGCTCTAGCTCAATGTCAAAGTGGAAACAGCAAATACCTAGCAAGTCCAGAGCATTGTTGCCCTTTTGAACTCTGAAGTGACTGGACTCTTTGTAGACACCAACTACATGGAGCACCATCAGCTTACCACTCAACCCCTCCTCTCTCCAATCCCAGTGTAGCTTATTGATGGTACCCAGAACAAAGCTGGATCTATCTGTGTGGTAGTAGACCTTGTCTTTTTGATACAAGTCACATATGGAGTGAGCCACCTTTGTGGTCACCAGCCTAGGGAAGCAGGACAATATCCTTGGCTTCACTCTTGGCTCTAGGAGCACAACCTAGAGATTGACTGGACCAAGAGGGAGGTCAAAATGAGCTATTATTCTCAGTGCTGCACCACTTGCATGAAGGAATCAAGGAAGGAGCAGTGCACTGCTCAGCGGTGATAGGGGCTGAACAAGGCTGAGGACAGGAAGCAGAGAAAAACCCTAGGTTTTTGTCACAATGCTGCTGGCAGGCAGCGGCAATGGAAGCAGCAACAGTAGCGGCAGGAAGAGCTTGGTAGCAGAACTGGTAATCACTCGATGGCAGGAAATGGAAGAAAGGGATGGGTCAAGTACCGCTGATCTGCAACAGGGGAGAGTCATACCATAGACACCTACATATCAGCAGAAAGGGGAAGAGATCAAGGGAAATCTTAGACTCTGCAGCTGTCACGATCCACCACCACCGCCAGTAAACCGCCAACCACTGCCGGTATCCAGCCCTGGCCCTGGTGCCCCAAACTCACCAGGACCGCCCCACAAACCTCCAGGGCCAGACCAGTCCTCTCCAGGGGTCATCAGCACATCAACAGCCATCAACGGCCATCACTGCCCGTATATGCCACCTCGGCGCCGACCCCGGCAAACCCTGGACGCCCACGCCACCGTCAGCGCCTGCCCCGGCAATCCCCGGCCGTCGACCCGGCAATCCCCGACCCATCACCGGCACACTCCAACGTCCCCTTTCCCAATCGGGCAACTACTACGACTCACGCATCAACGCATCACCTGGCCCGGACCCCGCGCTCTGTGCGTCCTGTGTGGTCAACTCCTCGCCTCCCCGCTTTATCCATGCCTCCTGTGCTCCCAAAGCAAGGCCTCTCCTTTGTGAGTCTCCTTTACACCACCGACATCCGCAGCGCCCTTGCACGGTCCCTGGGCTTCAGCAAGAGCTCCAGCATGCCTTGCATGAACCCCAGGCTCCAGCAAGGACCCCTGCCCCACAACTCGCCACGGAGCCTGGACCCGAGCCCCGAAGCATGCCCACCCCCGTATATAAGTTGTAGTGTATTATCTGGTACAGTAGTGTTGATATTGCTATTCCCCAGTCTCTCCAGTTATTGTTCCAGGTCTACTTCCATTATTACATCTCTGTTCTTTTCTATCTCGTACTCGACTCGACTCGTTCTCCATATCTTATCTCTTGTCTTGTCTTGTCTCAATCTATCTGCTTTTCATCTCCGGTCTCCCTCTCTTTCTAAGTTCCTCTTCCGCCTCTCCCTCTCTAAGTTTCTCGCCTTCTTCCCCTTCTTTCCTTTTTGTCTCGCCTCTCGTCTAGTCTCTCCTCAAGTCTCGACCCTTTTGCCCTTCCCCGCCTATCTCCAGCCCTGGGACTTAGTGAGCCCCGCGCCTGAGCCCCAACCCTCCACATACTCACGTCCGGGACTTACACCAAGCCCCAGAGCTCGTCCCTGGACCCTGGAGTTTCCCCCGCAGTCTCCTGGACCACCCCCGACCCCTCTATCTTCACCCTTGTTCCCTCAGCCCCGGTCTGTACCGCTGTGCCCGCCCTTCAGTTGCGCATGTAGACTTTGTGCGCGCCAAGTAAGGATTTGCCCAGTGGTCTGAGCCCCCGTGGTCAGCGGAACCTGACAGCAGCAAGGATGTAACGTAGAACAGTGCCACCAGATGCCCTAGGTGAGATAGTCTAGGGTGGGGTGGTCACAGTGGGCTACCAAAAATACTATAAATACTGTACTATATCATGAAAATAGACAAGAAAAACTTTCCTACAAGAGTAGAGATTTAAGTCTCCTGCGTTTTGAGCCAGCCCTTCCCTGGCAACCTGCCTGCATTATTGTCCATTCTGTCTGCATCATTTTCTATTCCATTGCCGTTACTGGTAGCACATCAAACCCTTGAAATAAAAACTTTACTTCTGATGGTAACATCTAAAGTCCCTTTTGTGTTTTACTAATTGTCACACCTATTGCACAAACCATATCAATAATCAAGCACAGGACTACTGTGTAAAATTCTGCAAATATGGAATAAGTGACACTATCAGCAGAAACATGCAGCTATTCAGGCATGTCGAGTGGGACACCTCCTCTCCACAGACCTTGACTTGCTGGACCCCCTGCCTCTGGTGTTCCCTCATAGAGAGATCCTCTACAAAGACAACAGGCAGAGAACCCTGGGCAAGAAGAGGAATGCTGAGGAGAGTTCCAGCTTGCTCCAAACCCAGAGCAACCAGACAACACCATAAAAGTAGGAGACCGCATCTATGCAACAACCCTCCAAATGCTGCCTCCTCTGGAGGAGATCCAGGCCAGTCAGACCACCTCCCAGCAGCTGGCTGAAGCCTTTGCAATGAACACCCCCCCTGCGCCTTCCAGGATGCAGTCTCCAACCACTTACACAACTTTGAGAATATCTTCTTCAAGGTCTTGTTCAACTCACTCCCAGAATGCAAGCAGTGGGATCATGCCATCAAATGAATACTCAATGCAAAGCCTGCTAATCACAAGGTCTACCCACTCACACTCAAAGAGCAGGATAAACTAGATGTGTTCCTTCAGGAGAATCTTGAGTCTGAACACGTCCACCTCTCCAAGTCTCCAATGGCCTCATTCATGTTCTTCATCAAGAAGAAGGATGGCTCCCTCTGGTTGGTCCAGGACTACCATGTGCTCAATGCAATGACTGTCAAGAACTGCTACCCTCTCCCACTCATCTCCAAGCTCATCAACAACCTCCAGGATGCATGCTACTTCACAAAGTTGGACATCTAGTGGGGCTACAACAATGTGCACATCCAGGAAGGGGATGAGTGGAAGGGAGTGTTCCAAACCAACTTTGGACTATTTGAGCCTCTTGTAATGTTTTTTGGGCTCACTAACAGTCCAGCCATCTTTCAAACAATGATGAACCAGGACTTGATTGCAGACAGCATAGTGTGCATATACCTTGATGATATCCTTATATACACCAAGACATTGGAGGAGCACTGTTGCATCACCCAGGAAGTCCTAGAGTGTCTCCACCAGCACCAACTCTACCTCAAACTGGAGAAATGTGAGTTTGAGCAGACCCAGATTGAGTACCTTGGATTGATCATCTTGCAGGAGGTAGTGGAGATAGACCTGGTATAGGTGGTGAGTGTCACTCAGTGGCCAGCACCCCAGAACAAGAAGGAGGTGCAAGCTTTCCTGGGGTTCACCAATGTCTACCAGCAGTTCATCTGGAACTTCTCTCATCATGTGCACTCACTGTTTGACCTCACCAGGAAGGATGTGGATTGCACCTGGAGAGACTGAAAGCAAGAGGCCTTCAATGCTCTTAAGTCTGCCATCACCTCCAAGCCTGTCCTCCCCTTCCACGTCAAAGCCAATAGCTCCAATTTCGCAACCAGTGTGGTTCTGTTCCAGCAGTCTCCACAGGACAGTAAGTGGCACCTGATAGCCTTCTACTCCAAGAGTCTCAATGCCATGGAGCACAACTATGAGATCCATGACAAAAAAGTGGTGCCACTTCCTTGAAGGTGCACAACACAAGTTCAAAGTTTGGACAGACCACAAAAACCTGGAGTACTTCTAGATGGCCAAAAAACTCAACTATTGCCAGACCCAGTGATGATGCCTGGAAGTTACTAGATGTTGTAAGTAACAAACTGGGACCTAGCGCCTCCTGTGGAGTAGCAATGGGTGTGCACTAAGGTAATGAGAGTTCTGGGCAAGGTTCCAGTTACTTGTGGGGTGAGCAAAATTGTAAGTGTTTAACAGAAAATTAAGTAAAAACTGCTTAGCGACTGGTTGCTAAACCAAGAGCCTGCCATAGATGCAGGTTGCTAAAATTCTAGCAATCTTGAGATGTAGGTGTACCTGGTGGTACCATTGACAATTGAGGGCACTAAGTTGAAGTGGTTGCTAAGCAACTATGACTGCCAGTATATGTGAGGCACTAGCAGCTGGGTAACCTTAGCGACTAGAAAGGAGTTATGGGGAAACTAGGTGAGTTAGCAACTGAGTGAACAAGGGTTGCTAAGATGAGATGTGAATGGTGGAGATCTATTGTCCTGGTGCTACCACATAGTATAGTATTTATATATAAGGTGCTAGATTGTTGTTGCTAACTACATAAAGTAAGTGAAAATAATACAGTTTGTACATAAAGAATGGAAAAGAAGTCACCAGTGGCGTATGTCAAGAACTTCAAGAACTGTGATTGTCAGGTTCCATTGACTGCAGGGGCTTCTTCTTAAGCAAGACCTTACAAGGCAGACTCAGGGTAGCTACGGTTACGACGTGAATACGAGGTCCAGGGTTGGTTCTGGGGCTAGTGTGGGTAAATCTGGCTATTAAAAGGGTAAGGGAGTCAGGTCCGGGCTGTGGGAGTAAGTCCGGGGTTGTGCCAGGGTTCCAGGGTTACGAGGCGTGGGTCCAGGACTACTGAAGTGAGTCCAGGCTTGGTCTGGGAGAGGCAAGGCAAGGTCGGGACAAGACGAGCTGTAAAGGGGAAAGGGATGAGAAAGGTGAACAAAAAATAAGACAAGATTGAACAAGAAGAATGAGTCAAGGACAGGAAACAAAGGAAATAGACTGAGGAGGAAAAAAAGACTTGGAGAAGATAGAATGGAAGTTGACAGGAATAGACCAAGAGACTGAGACGAGATACAATAGTATGAGGCGAAGGAGATTGGGACAAGATAGTTTTCAATATCAACACTAGCGTACAGATTGTCTACATAGGCCTTAAGTACTCTGCTGGGTGGACTCCAGGGTGGCAGGCTCAGCCTAGTTCCATGTCAGGTGTTGGGTGTGATTGCCAGGGTGATCGCCGGGTGATGTGGGTGATGGGGGTCGGGCCGTTGATGACACCCAAAAGTTGCTAGGTACTGTATGAGGCTACTGACACCTAGCGCCTCCTGTAGAGTAGTGTTGGGCGTGCGCTAAAGAATGTTTAAGAGTCCCAGGCAGGGTCCCAGTTACTCGTGGAGCTTTTAAAGGTTTTGTGAGTTACAGAGGATGCAAAGAAATGCTTAGCAATCAGTCGCTAAACTGAAATCCTGCCGTATGTGCAGGTGCTTGACTCTTGGCAACTGGAGGTGGTAATGTACCTGGTAGTACCGTTGGCAATACAGATGTTAATTGGTGACATAGAAGAGGGGCCACTAGATGGCTGGCGATTGGAGGCGCTAACTACTTTCACGATGTAGAGAGGGATGTTGGCGGAATGGACAGTGCTTTAGCAACTTAAGTGTATCTAGTGTGCTAAGATGAGCAAGGTGCAGTGGGGTCTATTGTCCTGGTGCTACCACATAGTATAGTATTTATATGGCGCTAGGTCGCTGTCGCTAACTACATAAGGCAGGTGAAAATAATATGGTCTGTACATAAAGAATGGAAAAGAAGTCGCCAAGGTGTACGTCAAGAACCTCAAAAAAAACTATGATGCAAGGAATGAAACGTGAAAATTTGTCCAAGTCACTAACGGCGTCTGTCCACCAGTTGGATGACCCTGCCACCAAGGCCCATAAGTGGACAAATGCATGGGGAACTGCCACTTTAGTCCTGAAACCATTAAGGAGGGGAAGTCACCCAGATGTCGGGCGAAGGCACTGGGGGTGGAGCCGGCGCCAGCAAGCTGCCAAAAGCCTGCTTCTTGATGTTCTTGTGATTTCCAGGCATCTGATTGGGGCACCTGGCCAAATGCTGATAAGATAGGTCTAATCTATTTGGGGCGCCAGATAATCTTGATGTCAGATAAGGCCGCTAAAATTAACTTTAGTGCACCCAGCCCAGCCAAGTACTTATCACCATAACTGTGGGTGTCAGGTGTGATTGCTGGAGTGATCACTGGGTGATGGGACTGATTGCCAGAGGATGCCAAGGTGACCTGTCTGAGGGCAGCCCATGCCGTGGGAGGTTCCGGGTTGATGCAGGACATTCCAGGGTCGCAGTGATTGCTGGGTGTCAGGGTTGAGGGGGCAGCAAACCTGGGAGTGACAGGTGTCATTGTGGCCTGTTGCAGCATTGTGATGAGTGGCGGGGGTGGTTGACATTGTTCTGGGGGAGTAGGGGGTGTCGGTGGTGTTGTCCCTGGGGTGTGGATGGGCTCCAGGATTGGGTCATGACAGTGATACAAGGGATGAAACTTGAAAATTTGCCTGAGTTGCTAATGGTGTCTGTCCACCAGTTGGATGACCCTGCAACCAAAGACTATAAGTGGGCAAATGCATGGGAAGCTGCCATTTAGACCTGAAACCATCAAGGAGAGGGAAGCTGCCAGACATCAGATGAAGGCACTAAGGTGGAGCCAGTGCCAACAAACTGCCAGAATATTGCTTCATGATGTTCCTATGGTTCCAAGGCTTCTGATCAGAGAGCTCAGCCACTGCTGATAAGATAGTGCTGATCTAATTGAAGTGCCAGGTAATCTTGATGCCAGATAAGGCTGCTAAAATTAGTGTCAGTGCACTTAGCCCAGCCAAGCACTTATCATCAGTGGTCCCTCTACCTTGCCAACTTTGACTTCTCTCTCTACCACAAACCTGGAAGGAGTATGGGGAAGCCTGATGCACTGTCAGACCATGGTTCTGGGGCTGGAGACAATGCCAACATAGTCCTCCTCTATCCAGAGCTGTTTGCTATTTGTGCCCTGGAAAGAGTATCCATTCAGGGCATCCTCCAGGACATCCACCAGAGCAATTGGAAGGGACTCCAGGAAGACTCAGTGGCCAAGACCACACTAGCTCTCTGCTCCAGTAAGACCACTGGAGCCCAATTTGTGTGCATGAATGAATGGGGTTTACAGGACAGCCTCCTCACTTTCTGTGGTCACATCTACGTCCTAAACAACCCAGAGCTCCAGAGGTGTATTGTTGAGCAACACCATGACTCCTGGGTTGCCAGGCATCCTGGCTGCTAGAAGATACTGGAACTAGTGTCCTGGAACTACTGGTGGCCCCAGATGTCCTGGTATATTGGGTCCTACACTAGCACCTGTGACCTATGCCTCCAGACCAAGCCCCAACATCACCTCTCAGTCAACCAATTGCATCTCCTCCCAGTATTGGCAACATGCTGGAGCATGGTCTCCATTGACTTCATCATGGAATTACTGGACTCTCATGGCTATGATGCTATCATGGTAGTAGTGGACCTGTGTGGCAAACATGCTCATTTCATCTCCACCCACACCACTTGCTCCACTATAGGCACTGCCAACCTCTACCAGAAGAATGTATAGAAGCTCCACAGCCTCTCCAATGCCTACATTTCTGATCATGGTCTGCAGTTCATAGCAAATTTCACCTGCAAGCTTTTCTGGCTACTCCACATCAAGCTCCACACAACCATCATGTACCACTCCCAGTCTGATGGCCAGACAGAATGGGTCAGCCAGGAACTTGAACAGTACACACTCCACCACCAAAGCCTCCCTGTTTCTCTTGGATACTAGATGCCACTCCAGGATGGGATTTGAACTCCCAGGACAGCAATTGAAGAATGAGTCCATGAACAAGTTCATGGACTGGATGCACAAAACTCAGGAGGAGGCTAAGGCGGCACTGACCAAGATGAAGGACAACATGGCCTAGTACTATGATCATGGACAACTTCCAGCCCCCATGTACAAGCCTGGAGATTGTGTATACCTGGATGGCTCAGACATTGCCATTACATGACTTTCCAAGAAGCTGTCTCACTGCCAGCTGGGACTATACATAGTAGAGAGGCAAGTGGGACCCTTGGCTTACTGACTCTGGCTGCCTTCTGGAATGTGTCAGCTGCACTCAGTCTTCAATGTAGTCAAGCTTACGCCAGCCCCAGATGACCCCATACCTGGACAACAAACACTGCCACTGCCACCACCACTGCCACCAGTCTTGCTGCTGATGGCCTGGAGTACAAGATGGAGAAGATCCTGGACAGCCATCTATTCCATTGCAAGCTACAGTACAAGATCAAGTGGAAGGGCTATGGTATTGAAGACATCTCCTGGGAGTCCGCCGATGACATCCATGTGCCAGCCTTTGTCCAGGAATTCCACTGCATGCACCCTGATGCACTCTGGACCACCCAGGGCATCTCCATCTCCCTGACTAATCAAGCTGTTTGGGAGCTGTTCTATCCTGTGTGTCAAGTCATTGCACTCTAGAGGGGGAGTGATGTCAGGGGACTTTCATTTTGGGATGTCTGAAGCAATTTCCATTTTGGGACCTCTGGAACTGTTCTGGAGCAGTGCAGAGCACCTCAATGTCACTACATCATTGATGTACACACCTGTCATATTACCCCTTGTAGGGCAAGTCAACTAGCCTAGAATATAGTAAAACCCACATACTGCCAATAAATGTCGAATATCATGAGCTTTTCCCTTTGGGTTCAGGTCCATCAGAGCTGGTTCCATGCATGTGTATGAGCTGATGTCATTGATCATTGGCATTGTCCATGTTCACAGCAATCAACACCCCTGCTTATCATTCTCCTGCCCTGACAACCATTGTCTATCATAATGATCAACAGGCCTGCTCATTGCCTCACTTTACTCTTGTCCATCCTCCACATGATCCCCACATTTCCTTGGCTAGCTGTTTGCTATTTGTCCCCCTGTTCCCCTACACCCCTGCCACGTGATCCCCACCTTCTACACACACAAGTTCAGCTTCCTACTCATTGTGTTCAGTTCCTTCAGTAGTTCTTTTATGGATGGGGAAGAAGATCCACTCAAAGGGTGCATCATGCAGTGTTTTGTATGTCTGTGCTTCCATGTCATCCTTTGCTCGACCCCAGATTCTTGCAACCCAAGCTCTCACTCATGAATGCCAACAGTCTTGTACCTGGTATTTCCAGCACTTGTCAGGTGTGTGAGGTACTCTGTACTCTCTTTGCTCACTATATTTACAATGATCAAGGGCTAAGCTCAGCATCTATCCAAATTTTGAACAAGAATACAGCAAATCCATCTCAAGACATAAACAATGATGCATCTATGGCAGACGTTGATGAAGAATGGGAGAATGTTGCAAATGATGTTGTTGGGCCTGAAATTGATATTCAGAGTGGGGATGTGGATGATATATTACATGATCTATGAGACATTGCGACGACAAAGTACATGTCAAATTCACTCATGCTATGAAATCAATTATCTCACTCTATTCTAGATGGCAGGCACAAACAGATCATCAAACATGGAGACTTTGTTGTGAAAGGATACAACATAACTGGGAGCTTGCTATGGAAGAGATTACCAATGCTTATCTACACTGGTGCAACAGATCTCCAGCTGAACACACTCACTCAGTCAATGCAGACTCTGCACCTCAACTGACTCCTTGCGCAGCTGACAATCAATGCTATGATTTTCAAATTCCAACAATTGATCTTTACACTCTCATCTCATCTGTTTTGATCCAAAGAAATTGTGACATGTCAGCTATAGTTGCGCTTGTGGAGGCCGGATATCTTGGCAATAGTTCTATCAATCCGTCGTTAGCTGTTTCTATCAAGACTCTCGAACTTTTCCATGTGATCCAGCTCCATTGTCCATTATTCAGTGTGGAAGCATTCATGAAAACCCTACATTACTTATATGCAGTATGTACTTCTGTTTCTTTTCAACCAATCTTTTCATGTACTTACATATTTCTCTACTTATCCAGGTACCCTATTGGCATCACTACAGGAACGCACTGTCAGATGTTTTTGACATATATTTTGATGTCCATTGATGCATTGATAGCCGCATTGCCAAGTTTCTTGGGCAGGATACCCCCAATTATTGAGTCCTCATGCATGTCCACCCTGCAGCTATGAGGTATGATGTAGCTATTCTATTTTATAACCTCACTTACTCAACATCATTCAGCTTGAGGGTGAACCTGCTCTCAAATTCTCATGAATGATTGTTGTCAATGGCAATAACTCTCTCAAATGCATCAAGGCGCTTGGGCAGCGGCAAACGGCTGATTCTCAGACCTTCAATGACTCTGATTATTTTTTATTATGCGATTTTGTGGACCAATTTGCGGGTGAGGTCAAATCACATGCACATGTGTCACCTGCCATGCCTGTTGCACCTGTTGAAGACAGTGAGGACGATGTGCTGGAGACATCATAAGGTGATCCAACTGATGGAGATGCAGAGTCCAGTGGCTGTACTGACAATTGGAAGGCAGCGGCAAAGGAGTAGAATAAGAAAATGTGGGCAATTTTCTCATAGTGTGGAATATTTGCAAGTGCATGTCAGCATAGGTTCATTCTCTGGATTGCGGATATGATTACTAGTGGTGAACTGCATGTCATTTTATTGTTATATCTGCAGTCACCTAGTTCTAATGTCAGATCAGGGCCAAGTACCTGCTAGCTATAATATCCAAGGCTCTTGCACTATTCAAGCACTTCATTGTCAGGTATGACATCAGCTGCATGTTTTGGATCACAATTGAAAACTCATCTCTTGGGACTGAATTTAAAAAAAGTGAGTGCCGATGCTGTGTCAATGCTTTCCATGGATACATGCATCACTATCTTTGCCAACTTTGCAATCACCCAAACGTCATTGATGGTATTGGATTGGAGGATCTGGAGACATTGGAGCGAGTCTTTAGTGCTTCCAATGCGCTAGGGGGAGTTACACATTACATGATAGCTTATCAACATTGTGTTTTTATCAATCTGCATTTTCAACATTGGGATCATGAGAAATATGCAAATCTTGGCAATATGCTTCATCAGAACTATTGACAGGCTCTCGCAATCATTAAGAATAACACTCTGGATGTTCAGCATGTATTTCAGCTCAAAGGTCTTGATGTGGGAAATCTTGAAGCCTACATAGTCAATGAACGTAACTTTTTTTCAATGATGAATAAGGAGTTGGAGGGTGATTTACATGCTATTGCCTATGTAGAACTTCTGCAAGAACTCTGGACTCTTGGGTTAGTTTTTTTTCTATTATGCTAACACTGCTTAAAGTCATATTTTACAACAGATCAAAGCTTGATGACATCACAGCCCAATTCCAAATGCAAATGCCAGCAGATTACAAGTTTATATCCCCTGAGCACTGTTATGCAACAAATCTTTCTGAGATGCGCAAAACCAATACAGCACATAGAAAGCTCAATGATGAATGGCAATCTCTTCTCATTGAGATTTTGGAGCATAAACGTTACATGAATATACATCAGCAGTAGACGCCCACTAATGCTGAATATCAAAAGACTGCAAAATACATGGCCAATTGTAAATATGAGAAGGCACTCAATTACCTACAGACTCTTGTAATCAAACAACTATTTGAGCTTCACAAGCTCAACCTCTCACAAACAGGTATGTCTTCTTTCTATTTCCTACCATCATGTTAACTTCTTATAGGTTATTGCATGCATACACACATAGCAAAATCATTACAGGCTCGATCAAAAACTATCTGTGCAGTTATCAAGTGTTATAACAATCTTGCAGTTCCTCTCAGCAAGCCCACACTAGATTGGAATAAGGTGTCCCACTATGCCTTCCTTGACGACTTCAACTTGCTATGACATTTGCATAATCACATTGATTTGAAGCCATGGGCAGATCCTGTGATTTGTAAGACAATGCGCAAATATCAGCATCTTCAGCATGCCAAGGAGGAGGTAATCCGATGCAATGTTGAGCTCCAGTGCCTCCACACATCAATCATTGACAAGCACTGCCAGTTTGATGAGATCATACAGAAGATGGCAGATGACTTGAATCCTCTCAATGTTGAGATTTGTGAGTCCATAGGTTGATGTCATGCTGTTAACACAATGCTTCTCACTCACATCTGGGAGACATATCTGTCACGACCCAATCCCGGAGCCCGCCCACCACCCTGGGGACAACACCACCAACACCCCCTACTCCCCTGGGACAACGCCAACCGCCCACGCCACCCATCACAATGCCACGACAGGCCACGGTGACACCTGTCACTCCCAGGTTTGCCGCCTCCTTGACCCTGACACCCGGCAATCACCACGACCCTGGAACGTCCCATAGCACGGGCCACCCTCAGACAGATCACCTCAGCACCCCCCAGCAATCAGTCCTGTCACCCGGTAATCACTCTGGCAATCACGCCTGACACCCACAGTTACGGCCCAACCACCATCACCCGCATCACCCAGCAATCATCCCGGCAATCACGCCTGACACCTGACATGGAACCAGGCTGAGCCTGCCACCCCGGAGTCCACAGTATTTAAGGCCTATGTAGACAACCTGTATGCTAGTGTTGATATTGAAAACTATCTTGTCCCAATCTCCTTCACCCTGTACTACCATATCTCGTCTCAGTCTCTTGGTCTATTCCTGTCAACTTCCATTCTATCTTCTCCAAGTCTCTTTTCCCTTCTTAGTCTATTTTCTTTACTCCTGTCCTTGACTCCTTTTCCCGGTTCAATCTTGTCTCATTCTTCGTTCACTTTTCTTGTCCCGTTTTCCCTTCATGGCTTGTCTCGCCCTGGCCTCGCCTTGCCTTTCCCAGACCAAGCCCGAACTCACCTCAGTAGTCCTGAACTCACGCCTTGTACCCCCGGAACCCCGGCACAACCCCAGACTCACTCCCATAGCCCGGACCTAACCCCTCCTACCCCTCCACACAGCCAGATTCATCTGCACTAACCCCGGAACCAACCCCAGACCCCGTAATCACATAGGACTTCATACTTATAGCTACCTTGAGTCCACCTCATAAGGTCTCGCTGAGGAAGAAGCCCCCACAGTCAACAGAACCTGACAATATCAGTTGAGAGGATTTACAGGTGATCTCACACCTGGCGTGGCCAAATCTTTCCCTGTGTCTGGCATAGCTTCATCTATGAGTGACCTTACATCTGGCATAGCTGCATCTTTGTCTATGGGTGGCCTCATGTCTGGCAAAGCCAATTCTTCATCTTTGCCACTGGTAAATCCAATCAATACAGCACCCAGTGATAGGATGATGCAGCATTGGGAGACATTGGAGGTGTAGTAGACTTTGTTTCAAATATTGATTATGTTGGTTTCAAAATGCG
>JAGGAU010000301.1:0-16118 GCA_017657275.1 Termitomyces sp. T108
GAATGCCATTTGGAGTCATTTTACCGGGCAACGTGTTAGCTGGAGTGATATTTTGGCCTTTCGGGTCGCGTGGCCAGTAACGGTATACCATCCGTGTATGAGAATTTTCGCCTTTCAAAACCTCGAGAGCTTCGCTTGTAGATGCTTCTTCTTTAGTTTGCATTCTCGATTCTCCTGAAGTCTCGTCCTTGTTGAAACCGGTACTATACAGACTTAAAATCGCGATAAGATCTTGAGCGGTGAAGGTGCGATGCTCTTCTTTTGGGAAATTAGAGAAAGGCGTTACATTATCTGTACTGGAAGAGGGACCAAGGGAAATATCCTCCAAATGTGCAGACATATGGTAACGAAGAGCTAAACAACAACTTCAATCTAGTCGATCATTGTTTAATGGCTTTTCAAGGAAACATACCAGTTTCAAGCTTGGCGATAGAGATCAGGAAGTTTGGTGATCAATAATCAGGTAGTGTCTTTATATACGATGAGCCAGACAATGAAACAGCGAAGATCAAGAAGCTACACGTGTAAGAGCTGTCAGGTCAATTTACATAAGAGCACAATGCCCGATGAGCGAGACTCAGCGAAACCTCCAGTCGAAACACCAACATTTTTGCTCAGTATAACTTCCTTCTCGACTCGGGCTGTACAATACTCTTGATAGTGTATTCTCGTTCATATCACCCTGGCATGGCTGTACCCGTCAGGACGGCGAATTGTGGGGTTCTCAATACTCTTGCTCATGGTAAATTTTGTTTTTGAGCTCACGTTGATGGGCACAATGTTGTCCTTGTCCTTTCCGTGCTCCGGATGTTCCCATTGATCTGCTTTCTGTCGGTTTGATGGCTGAAAATGATTTGATGTTCATTTTCGAATGCGACGCGACTATCATCCTTCTCCAACTTCGGCTGGCAACTCTATTCAAGCGACGATCCATCATCATCTTTCTTTTCGTAATTGCGATTTTGTTCTACTTCCTACATTGTCCGACGCCTCGTTTATTGCTACTTCTGTTCATTCTACAATGCTTCCACGCATTCCGCTGATAGGGGCATGATAGTCAGAAGAAAGAAGATTGGAAGTATCTGAATGCGTTGCCGGTAAGCACACGATAGAATCACGAAGTCCGCTCTAGTCCAAGATCCTTGTAAGTGGAAATTGTTTTGTGAGCCTTTATCTTCCTCGAATGAACGTCCGACTGGAGGTAAAGTGAGTATTCTGGACTCTGGAACTTCTGATCTTATATAGGATCGAATTGCGTCTTGAGCAGGAGCAGTCCATTATGTGGGAAGGAAAGACGTTGCGACACTGAGCCTTTCTGTGGCTATCGTTCTGCGTTACAAACTCTTTTCTTCTCAAGGTCTCTCAAGAATGCTTCGTCCACTGGAATCTAACGCATGTAGTTCTTGACAAATGTCTCATGGAAGCGACTTTCATTGGACTCCACTGGGGGAAAGTGTCGGCGAGGAGGTTTATATCAGCCATCATGCTAGAGGTTCAAATCGCTACACACCGCCGACATCGTGCCAGAGCGATGTGAGTCAGGACACAAATGCGAACTCAATCGCAAGTATAATAACTACGAATGACCCATTTCAGGGACGTCATAAGCATCGGGGTCAGGGGTTGAAGATTTCCAAAAATGCACTTGCCTTCAACTTGCCTTTCAGGGTGCACCTTGCACATCGATAGGCCAACTGCTTAGGAGGAGGAAAGCTTATGATACTGGCAAGTTCAGTTTACCGGAGGTAATTGGGAAACATGGTGTCGCCTGCCAGTTATTTAGTTGTCTCATGATCACAGTTATAATAAGTCTTGTGGAATTGGAGCTTTAGTCATGATTGAGATAGGCAGACACCGGGAGATCTTACTCAGCATTGTGAGAGGTCTTTTCTAGAAGGAGAAATGCAGACCAGTCTCCAGGGCAGAGTTGTCCCTTGCGCACAGGGGGAGTAGCATAAAAACACCGAGTTTAAACCGGGGTACAGATTCAACTTGAAGGTTTTGTAGAATATCGTGCTTTTTGTTCATTCGAAAGGATCGCCTTTGATTTATCATACGATCAGAAAAACCACAGACAGAGATATTGAATAACTAGCACGAAATCATTCATTGATGCGCCAACTGTTACTATCATATACCGTCATCACGATGATATCGGTGGGGCTTTGTGTGGGTTCAGGGTAAGAGGCTGGGTGACATAAGTAGTGAATCGCCACTCACCTGACATGCCAGAATCGGGAAATAACCTCACACTCAATGACTAAAGATAAATCTCCATAGAACGTGGAAATTCACGAGGCATTTTCTTTCCAAGTTTCGTGCTCAGAGGGTGAACACTCCGTACCGTAATGCTTTGTATTCTGACGATAATACCCTGCTCCATTGTCTTGGTCGCCAAGGTTTCGGATCCACTCGGACTTCTGACGTAAGGAGACCACAGCAGCGTAGGAACGATGTGATTTAAAAGGCATGAACTATCACCAACAGGTATGTTATTCTCAAGCCTGTGCTTCAATGAACGGAGAATACAGGCTTCGAGAAGGCGGCATAACCGAGTCTCGTCACGGAGATTCAAGTCGACAATCGTGACGGACGTATATCGGGCTGGTAACCGGCCAGACCAGGTTGCCGACGGGTGTGTGCCGACTGCCATTGGAATAGCGCCGGACATAGGGTCAAGGGATAGGATAAGTTTGTGCTAGAATTGGTATCCTTGGTACAGGTGTTCTGCAACTCGACAATACAATGCAAAAATTAAAAGACCAGAGTTATATGCTAAGTTCTTTTGGTACACGGTGTTTTGCAATCCCCATGATACAATGCAAAAGCCAAAAGACCAGAGTTAGATGTATTTCGTCAGAGCCTTGAAGCTTGTTACCTGCCGTGAGGTGTCAACATGTGATTGGCTTACCCCCTATTCTCCAGACGGCTCGACGTCGTAGAATCTGACTTCAGTCGTAGGGTCATGGGACGAAGATATCTAGAGCATTTGGCCTGATGTCTCCACGAAACATGACAAGTCAAGGAGACGTGAAAGAAAAATTTCCGCATCAGAACTACTCCAACGATTTTTTCCATAATCCGACAATAATGCGGGGGTGTCAATGAGCAACCCAATTTCTATCACCTCTGGCAGGCTACGATGGACAAGCAGGTCAACGGCCCGCCCCCGGATCATGCGTTACACCAAATTAGGCCAACTCTACCCCGTACATCGAACTTCAGAATCTTGATGGGGAACGCGATTCCCAGGAGAAGGGGAAACAAGTCATCGTTCAGGCACGGAGCGACAAAGAAATAGACGGAGCCCCGGAAGGGATCATACGGATCGAGGTCGAGCGATATTTTGGCGTTGCCAAGCCACAGATAAGAGAAGTACATCGACAGGCATGTTGAAGGGATCCAAGAATGATACATGGAGGCATACATACCTCGGAGAAATTAAGCACTCGGTGCACGGGCCGAAAGAAGAAGGATGGTAAGAGGCAAGAGGGCCTCTAAGCTTGAGTAAGAGAGAGTATCAGGTCTAGAAGCTGATTTCAAAATAAGATAAAGAAGCAATTTAGAAGAACAATCCAAGCATCGCTCAGAGCGTAAACTGGAATAAGGATGGTTATATCTAAAATTGTTCCATAAGCAACTACTCTGAAATATTTATTTTACTTACTGATTATCTCTGTAGCTCTTTGTGGCGTTGTCACTTTGCAAAGGGTGGGGACTGCCGAGACTGCCGCCGGAGATTAAGGTACAATACAGATAGATACTAGTTTTGTATTAATAACCAAGGTCATCGCCTCCACTCCAAGCGTCAGAGACGTGGCAGGAGATACTGTGTCAAAAACGACGGGCCTTCCAAGACTTCGAAGCCGCCATTAGTAATGCATTGATTTAGAAAGATAAAGCAGATGCATCAATGTCAAGGGAAAAAACAGCAGAAAAATTTAGAGTGCGTTGGTCGATCATAAGGATATTTGACAAGCTGTCATCTTCTGGAGTGAGGGGTGGGGGACTGATGGACGAAATGCGCCGAAAAAGGGGCTCCCTTCGTAGCTGGAGGAGCCTCGAGACATATCATCCGTGATCCTCCCTCCAGACGAAGAAATCCGCAGGAATCAAGCAGAAGACCGTGCGTTTGCAAAAGAACGCAGAACTTACCCTACCTGATGCGGGGGAACACGAACGAGTAGTAGCATATCCGTAAACCATACTATGTACGTCGACGTCGACGACGAGGATCAAACGAAGATGCTCAACGAGAGTAGAGCGTACATAAACGATTTTCGAAAGACCAGAAGAAGCCAGAAGCGAGGGAAGTGCGACTCGCATGCATCTCGTGCTGAGAAGAAACCTCAAAGGAGGAGGAGGAGGAAATCGGGCGCCCCTGCTCGCTCGTAGCGCTGCGCTGCGCAGCGCGCATTAGCAAACCCCGACGTCTCGGGGGTGTGGCGAAGGACGAACACGGCATACACATCAGCACCCACAGCCACAGGCGCCTATGTTCTCAGAAGCGTCGGACACACACACACACACACACCGGCTTCGCTTGCCCCCTCCATTACCCAAAGCAGCATGCGGACCAGTGAGAGAGCGCGGACCGGAGCTGCGATGACGACAGATACAGAGACGGAGACAGAGGACCCCGGGGGGCACGCGCGTATCGTGCGTATCGCCGCGGAGCTCGTGTGTATGTATGATGACCCGAGGGTAATCCTTGCCCCTGCGAACCCCCCGGGTTCGCTGATTCACTGCGAAGAAAGGAATTCGAGGGTGCGTGCGTGCGATGAATTTGGTGACGGCGGCCGGGACGCGTGATGGCCGGGTCCCATGAGATTTTGAGTAAGTAAATTGTTGGAGGAAGTTTGTTAGAGGGTGCCGAGGCCGGGAACGTGCAGCCGACGCCGACGCTGATGCGGTGCGTTTGAAGAAGAGATGCGACTAAGGATGACGCAACGCAGGGTTTGAGATGTCCCGCCCCGTCCGAGCTTGGAACGACACACCGCACGGCTTTAGCATAACCGGGAGGCGAGGCGAGGCGCGCGGAAGCAATTCACCCAACCAATTTCTTCGTTACGGACACGATCATGCATCATCATGATTGGACGGACGATCGAAAAAAGTTTTCGAGTACGGGACGGGGTCCCATGAAATATCGAATGAATGAATGACCTCTGTTTATACCGCCGGCAAGCCACAAATGCAGGGCTCAGAGGCGGGGGTAAAGTAGTCTACTACTTCTACTCCAATGCCTGTAGTGGTATTCTCTTGTAGGGAATGCGTATGTCGTATTTTGTTAGTTAGAGCTGTCCTCGCAGAATCTAATCAGCTTGGTGGTGGGCACAGTGTGTGTGTCTTCTCGGGGATGAAATATTGAGTAAGTAAATTGTAAAAGGAAGCTTGTTAGAGGGTGCCGAGGCCGGGGACGGTTACGCGACTGCAACCGACGCCGATGCGGTGCGGTGCGTTTGAGGAAGAGATGCGGCTGGGAGTAAGGAAGACCCAACGCAGGGTCTGAGCTGCCCCGCCCAAACGAAACACCGCAACCCTCCAGTACACATACATACCCACCCCTTCGGCTTTCGCATTACCGGGAGAGGCGCGCGGAAGCAATTCACCCAATCTCTTCAACGTTACGGGCACGATCATGCGTCACCATGATTGGACGGACGGACGATCGAGAAGAAAAAAAAGTTTTCGAGTACGGGACGGACGCGTCCGTTCCTCTCGCACCTCACAGCCTCAGGCTCATCCTCATCCTCAAGCTTTTCCCTGACACTCCACTCCACTCCACTTACTAACTCACACAGGTCCGCGCCGTTCTCACTGCATACACTAATCCATGTAATCGTGGCCACTGAAAATCAATCTACTTAATTATGGGCTTAACACCGACGTCGATCACACATACATACACACACATATATGTGATTCGCTCACTAATCCTGAGTAGTTCTATCTATCATCGGCTTACATGTATGTGATATACGTAGGTATTTATACCCCCCGGCCACCGACGGACGGACGGAGCACTGACCCGCGGAAACCGTCGTGGGTGAGCCGTGTTTGGTGTGCGCGGCGGGAGCGGGTGTTTGTTTGTTCCCCTGGGACGTAGGGACGGAGAGCGTTAGCTATGTACGGGTGGGTCAACTGGTCCCCGGGCAAGGGCTGGCGTGATGCGTGATGTGTGATGTGTGATGGTGGGCGTCGGGGGAGGATGGACCCTGGCCTTTGTTCTTGTGGTTCTTGTTCTTGTTGTTGTTCTTGTTTTGTGATCATTGTCCGCGGGTTGGGAAGTCCGAAGGGATGGTTCTTCCACCCCGTTGCGTTCTATCGGGACTTTCTTTCTCTTTTGATCAATGCTATTGCCTACTACTAGACATCAATATCAGTCTGCGCGACTGGTAGCTAGCAGACGATTACGGTTACGAGTACAATTAATCACACACGATTGCGAAAAAGATGATGGCGTGTGATGGTTGTTCCCCGCTCGGAACCGGACACGCTCGCAACAAGTCTCCCGCGATAGTTCGTGGTGTACCGTGAGGCCCTCCACCCGTGCCTTTGTTCGAATTCCCGTCCTTGTACTTCCTTTCCGTCCTTGTACTCTGGGGGTACGTACGTACACACCCATCGTCGGTAGAACCGCGTTATCCCCGTCGCATCTTATCGTATCCCCTCACGCACACAGCCGCATCGATTATGGAATCTAAGCTACAGACCAGCTTGGGCTGCCGCCGTTGCACTCGCACCGCACCGCACCGGGGGGTGGTGTGATGTGGCCCCCGTCGGCATCGCCCGCCTCGCCGTCCCTCGCCCAGCTCCTCTTCCCTCCGACCATTCTCCCGCAGTTGCTCCAAATGTCGCGGCGTCCACCACGCCCGCGCACGGGGGGGTCTCCCACGGGACGCCCATGCGTCGTGGGTTTAGGTTAGATGAACGAGATGCAAGATCCGCGCCAGTTGTACGTACGTAGATCTAGGCTGGAGATGGATAGATGTGGACGGAAAGAGGAAATAGAGGAGGGAGAAGGTGGGGTGTCGTGATGGGAAAAAGATGGCGGTTGGGGGTAGTTACTATGGAGATCTCGGACCCGATCGTGGTGGGGGTGGGTTGACGGGTGATTGATGAGGATGATGATGCGTTGGAGACGTGCAAGGAACGAACGAACGTTGTTTCTTTTTATAAAAGTGACTTGACATCTGACAGAGGGGGGCGAGGAATTTCGAGAAAGGCACGGGCCGGATAGGGAATGAGGAAACGGCGTCGGGGTGTGGCGGAAACCTCCATGATGGTGCCCCTGTGCGGGCCGGAGGAACAACGAGATCGGGCGTCCGTGCGTGGCCGCTGCGGGGCGGCGACAGGGAGCACGGCGGCGACGCGGCGTCGAGCGCGGGGGCCGGGCGTGGCTGAGGCTGGACGGCGAGATGTCGGGGTGGCCGGAGAGAGCCGAGAAGTGTTTGCGCGGGTTTGGCAGTGATGGGAAGATATGAAAGAACTGGATGCAGTTGATTTCAGCATTCGATGGCCCTCTGATCTGCCTGGCTCCCTCCTTGTTGTTTCCCTCTGCCCGCCCTAGCCCCCGCCTGCAAGAACAACGCCTGGAGTACGTGCTGGCCGTGCTGACTGTTCCCCTGCTGACGCTGCGCAGATCTCGCGACTCTTGCTGGCCTCTTCGACCCGACATCGCTTGAGCCCTGCTCGCGAATCCTCCTGGGCGTCCGCTGAGCCATCGCGTAGCCCACGAATGTCCCCGCCTGCAACTCCGACCACGCCGGTGTCCCCGGCACCTGCGCCGGCCCCCGCCTCGCCGAGCGCCGCCAAACGCAAGCCCAGCCGGCGCGCCAACACCGCCGAGCGCCGCGCGACGCACAACGCCGTCGAGCGCCAGCGCCGCGAAACGCTCAACGGCCGCTTCCTCGTACGTCCCCTGTTTTCCCACAGCCCCTGTCGCTCAGCCGCCCCAGGACCTCGCCGCGCTCCTGCCGAACCTCTCCCAGATCCGCCGCCCCTCCAAGTCCTCCATCGTCAACTCCTCCATCGCCCACATCAACGCCTCCCGCCGCCACCGCCTCATCGCATCACGTGAGCTCCGCCTCCTCAAGCTCGAGGCCGACGCTCTCCGCCGCGAGCTCAACGACTGGCGCGAGCGCGCCGGCATCCCCCGCATCGACGAGCCCGTCCGCGGCGACGCCTTTTCCATGATCATCTCCGCCGAGCTCGAGGTCATCGTCGCCGTCCCCGGCCCCAACGACCAGGACGACGACGACGACGAGCCCCTCTCCGCCGTCGGCAACCCCGCGTACGGCGGCTACGTCGGCGGCGACGGCTCCCTCCCCGACGACGACTACATGGACGTCGCCACCCACGCCGCGTCCCCGGCTGCCCCCCTCGACGACCCCCGCGTCCTCGCCATGCTCAAGCACCACCCGAACCCGTTCCCGCAGTCCATCCCCTCGGCCCCCGCCGGCCTCCCACACATCCTCCCCCGTCCGGCCCCCGCAAACGGACCCACCAACGTCCCTGCGTTTGATGCGCTGTATGAGCACTACCCGCAACAGGGGCTCCCGCACCACGCACAGATGATCCAGCAGCAGCAGCAGCAGCAGCAACACGCTGCGTATCTCCACCAACAGCAGCAGCAGCAGCACGCCATGCGCGAGCGCGACCACCACATCATGTCGCGCGAGCGCGAGCGCGAGATGCACATCCGCGAACGGATGCAGCAGGAAAAGATGTGGAGCATCTACGGTGGGGACCCGTCCCGCGGCAGCACCGGCGGGGGCGGGCGGACCTTTTCCGGCCAATGGGGCGCGCAGGGCCCGCCGCCGATGGTGATGCAGGCGCAGCGGAGCCTGTTCACGCCGCCTGCGACGGCGCACGGGCTGCCGACGCCCTCGCCGACGGGCACGCACGCCGACGCGCACAGCGCGGGGTCGCCTGCGTCCTCGGGCGACGAGTCCGCCGGGGGGCGGCGCGCGCGCAGCGGGAGCCGCTCCTCGCGCGGCTCGCATAGCCCGAGCTATGAGCTTGGGGTCGGCGCCGGGGTGGGGCTCGTGCATGGGTTGGGCGCCGAGTTTATGCCGCCTGCGTTGATGGAGTACCATGGGCATGGGCATGGGCAGGGGCATGGTCCGGCGGGTGTGCCCAGGATGGGAGGCATGTTGGGCATGGAGATGGGGATGCTGGGCGTCGGTGTTGAGATGCATTAGATGGGATGTCTGCCCCCCCTCCGCTCCTATGGACTATAGATCCCCCTCCCTTCACACTCTGCTCTGCCCGGTTCAGCACAGATAAATAAATCTCGTTCTCGTTGTCGTGTCGGCACTCTCTGTCTGTCCTTTTTTTTTTCTTTTAGCTCCGCTGCTGCTGCTCTTGTTGTTGCCTCCGTTTGGTCTTGCGTGTGCCTCTTTCTTTTTTCTTTTGTTTTGCTTTTGCTTCTTTTTGGTTTTTTTTCTCTTTTTCTTATTATGTTTATCTATTCTTGTGCCGACTGTACGCAGTGACGCCCCCCCGCCGTTTCCCGTTGTCGATTGTCCTCGCCGCCGTCGTTGTCGTTAATCACCCCACCCCAACCCGCCCCGCCCCGCCCCGTCTCGAAAGAACAAAGGAAGAAGAAGAAGAAAGAGAGTTTTGTATGATTATACCCTAATGCTCTGCGCCCCCCCTGCCCAATCCGAAGGAAGCAAAAATGAAATTGTGTTGTGTTGCGTGTCTACGTTCTTCGCTCCCTGCTCCCCCTCCCTGCCCTGTGCTTGGCTTGGCTGCTGCTGCTCCACCGTACTACACCACATATCGCCACGCACCGCCCTCCCACACCACACCGTACACCGCACACCGCGCATCATACCGCACCGCGCACCACCACACCACCACAATACCACATTGCACCACACCATACACCCAGGTCGGCTTCCGGTTCGTATATATATACATACATACACATGTGGTTATACGTATCGCCTCCAATCAGTACATACCTACGCCACGCCCCGGCCGAACAGTATATACCTCCGTACCGTACGTACGCATACATACTTGCATACGCATACGTAATACGCACAAACGCGTATACGCTTATACGCATACGCACGCTCTCTCTATTTGAATGTTTTTTTTTTGTATTTTTTCAGATTGGGATTGAGACTCTGGTGCGCGGGGGAGTACGGACATGTGATTCATACATTGTTCTTTGGAAAATTACGGATCGTTTCGTGTAATTAATAAGAGACTAGTTGTCGACGGAGGGATTGAGCTTGGAATTTTCTTTTTTGTTTTTTCACGGTGATCCCCTGAGTGGTGGGTGTCGCCCATGCCAAGCGGATAATCAACAAGTATGCTGCAGTGGGAGATTATGCTTATGAGTGACAGCGTTTTTCTGATGATGCATATGATTGATTTGACATCCTGTGGAAAGCGGTGAGTGTGTTATTATCATTTATGTTTATTGTGATTGTTGCGGATGAGTTTTCAAGTGCTGGTGATATGATATGATAGACAGACACACGCCAAGTCCAAGGCTTTGGGCTTGCGCTGAGAATGGTGTGAATCCGGCTGAGGCGTTACGTGGGTGTACTTCGTCGGCGACGCGTGCGTGCATCATAAAGCTAAAGCCTGGGCATTCGAGTCCAGAAGTGAGCGCATTGTCATTTGTAAACTTTAAAGAAAGAACTCGAAGGTTTCCTGCTGTGTGAAATTAGGGAAATCGGTTTGCCGAAAGTACCTTTTTCTTCTTCTTCTTTTTTGTTTGGATTCTCGCGATGGTGATTCCATACCCGCGACGGTTTTTGACACCCACAACGGAACGTTTGATACCATCGACTTCGAGTAGGCAACCATCCGTTTTGGCGTCATATTATTATTTCTCTTTTTGAGGATCAGAAGGACCGACGGGATGGGTCCTCGGACGCGGACTTGGCTACGGGAGCATGCTTGGATCCTGGGCTAAACTACATGAAGCTTAACTTGGGTCCACTTTGTCGACGGAGGTCAAATCGAAAAGCCTGCAAGTCAATCGAGACATGATGCATGATGCAACAAAGGTTAAAGAAAGACGTCGCGGTGCGCCGCCTCCGGGCCACACAGCCGAGTCCGAGCATTCTCCTCAT
This sequence comes from Termitomyces sp. T108, assembly GCA_017657275.1. Classification (NCBI taxonomy): domain Eukaryota; kingdom Fungi; phylum Basidiomycota; class Agaricomycetes; order Agaricales; family Lyophyllaceae; genus Termitomyces; species Termitomyces sp. T108. Next base: position 11,103 of record JAGGAU010000301.1, read on the forward strand.
AATCATACCTCTCCGGAGCGGACTTACGGTGCACTTCTCCTCTCGATGAAGATGGAAACGAAACTCTCAGCCCTAATACTCGGTGCCATCGAACCACCCACTTTAGCGACGATAGCAAAATTAAAGAATCCGAGGTTAGACAACCTTGGGCTCTTTCGGAAATGTGCGGTGTAGCGCGCGTGGGGGTCAGGTTTATCTTTGGATGGATCAGCTGAGCGCTGCTGGGAAGTACCGCGTCTCTTACATATGATAACGTCCCGATTCGCCCTTCGGATGGTGCTTTCCGTTTGTGCGAATCCCTTTTCCGTCCCTTGTGCGTGAACGGGTTTACTTTATCCTTTCGGTTCTTTGCGCTCGTTGAGGTCAGGCGACCCGCGACCCGCGGCTGCAGTCGCGGTTTTACAGACTTCACGAAGTGAAAGCTTAATGATTAGCTACTCCTTTTTTTTGCTGCTATATATGTCTCGTAGCTCCTGTCGCCCCAATCAGACGCTCTTCGATCTTAATCCGAGATCTTTTTGAAAGCTCACCTTGAAGTCCGCCACCGGAGGCAGATAGAAATTTGTTTGAATCGTTCCGACGATACCCGTTCCGATCTGCCTTTCCAAACTCGGATTTTAGTGTTTGCCACTGTCAAGTAGTCGATTAGAGACCTGGTCATGTCTCAAGATCAGCGATCCGATAATCAGGCTCACTGACGATCTTGATGGGCTATTATGAAATAAAATGAAACAAATTTCAGATAAAGACAAAGAAAAAGAAGAAGAATGAAACTTGATAAGAAATTTCCCTACTGGCACCAGAAAATTTTTCCATTGGAAAAAGTGTAAAAGGAACTTGTTGTACCTTCTGCCATGAATTGGCACATTTGAAATGGTATAACAGGTTTCTCCTACACTTTTTTCAATAAAAACACCTGTTTGAGAATCCCTGAAACATGGTGAGAGTTGGCCATTGACCCATCTTAATAGCTTAATAGCATGTGATTTGTCATGTAGATTCTGTAGAGACAGACAAGATTGATCTAGTTTCTCAGTCACTTGATGTAATGTAGTTGACTGAGAATATATTACCTGTAGAGACAGATGAGTTTTAGTTCTCCAGGTATTTGTAAGTTATGATAGAAGTAAAGTATGTTGAAATTCAATCCTAGATAATTACAGACTTAGTTAGTCTATAGTCTTCAGTCCATAGTATAAATGACTTGGTTTCCTGTACCTAGATAATTATAGACTTAGTTAGTCTATAGTCTAGGATACAGTCAGTGATTTGTATAGTATGAGTATTGTAATTTTGTGCTCACCCTCAGTCCATAGTATAAACAACCAAAGGTGTAATTTGTATCATAAGGAATATATATACTGTCTATGACAATGAGATTTTGGACAAAGAAAAATATGATAATGTAGGGTGGCCAGGAGTGCACCTACAGTGTCACTGATGTGATGTGTGTGTTATCTCAACACTCCTCATCACTGTATGTGTGCTCCTCCTCACATGGAATTATGTAGACCTAGAATCTCCCATAGTCTGAAAAATGGTGGTATCAGCAGAGGCTTTGTAAATACATCAGCAATGTTGTCTTTTGTATTGATGTATCATAGCAAAATCTTGTTAGAGGCAATGTGCTCTCAAAGGAAATGATATTTGATGTTGACATGTTTTACTCAGGAATGGAGTAATGGTGGAGTAGTGGCTGACTTGTTGTTACAGAGAATTGTAGTCATGCCATCAGTATGTTGTCCCAATGCATCCATCACCATCCATAGCCAGATCCCTTCCTGCACAGTCTGAAATACTGCAACATATTTTGCCTCACATGAGAATGTTGCAACCATACATTGTGTTTTTGTGCTCCAAGAGACAAGTCCTAATCCCAATGACTAGGCATATCCTCCCTACACTCCAAGTATTAAGGCAATTTGCCCAATCTAAATTGGTGAATCCTTCTAAATGAATTGGCTTCTTGCCACCAAGTCCCAGTTGTAAGGTTCTTGTACCTCAACAGCTGCCCTAACGGGCCAGCTACAGAGAGCTCCCCAGCTGGGACCTCCTTATGACCATGACACAGATGTCAACATAATGGTGGGCAATGACACTCAGAATGCATATCCCCCCTACACTCCTCCAGGTATTAGGGCAATTTGAATCTAAATTGGTGAATTCTAAATGAATTGGCTTCTTGCCACCAAGTTCTAGTTGTGAGGTTCTTGTACCTTTTATGTAACAGTCAAGAAATTGAGACAATTGTTGAGCTGCATACTGTATATCAGGTCATTGATGACTAAAAACAATTTTGGCTGGAACCAAGTCTAGCATCATGCAATTCTAAGACAAACAACAAATCTTTAGATTAGAGGTAGGGCTGGATTTGAGCATTGTATTACCAAAAACAAGGTTTCAACTGAATAAAGTAAGATCGAAGTAAGGTTTGGGTTACTAAAAATAGGGCCTAAACTGATCAAAGTGAGATTAGAGTTGGATTTAAGCTTTGAGTTGGCATGTCTGGATGCAGTGAAGTTGTGACAAAATTTGTTTACTAAATTCAAAGCTCTAACTGAAGGCTAGATTTAATTCTTGAGTCTAAAGTGAGGTCAAAACTTGAGTTGACCATGAATTCAAGCCTTAAGTTTAGCTCTACAAAGCCTTTCCTAAACAAAGTGAGGTTGAGGCTGGATCCAAGCCTTAATTTTGGAGAGGGGTAAATTTTGCAAAGCACAGATTCTGTTCAATCAGATGATGGGAATGCCAATGACCTTGCATGTATCTTATGAAATATCTCAACTCCTTGAGAGCTAGTGGACTGCCTTAAGCCAGATTAGCTTTGAAAATTGGTGTTTCTGTTATGCTGCTCAGAAATTTACATCCAACCAGGGGACTTTGCAATGAGCATTCCAGTTCAACTATGTTTTGCTATGACAATTAACAAGTCTCAGGAGGCAATCAGTCAAACATGTTGGATTGAATCTTGAGTCATTTATGTTCTCTCATGGACAATCTCTCATGGACAACTTTATGTGGCTCTTTTTAAATGCATATCAGAGAACAGGGTTCAAGTGATTTTGTTGCCAAACAATACAACTCATAGGACTGTCAATATTGTATATTAGGGAATCTTGAATGGTTTACAGGTGTAGATAGAATTAGTGACATGTATATTTATTTTTTGTAAGGTATACTTTTCAGATTTGAATGATGAATATTGTAGTTAGAACAAAGCACAAGTGCAGAGTGAACAAGTCAAGATAAGTAAGATTAAATATAGTAAGTTTAGGGCAAAATCTAGCCTTGAGTTGATTATACAAGGCCTTAACTGAATGAAGTGAAGTTGAGGCTGAATCTAAGCCTTGAGTTGACCCCACAAGGCCTTAACTGAACAAAGTGAGGTTGAGGCTGGATCTAAACCTTGGGTTTGGAGAAGTTTGAGGGCAAAGCCCTCAACAAGAAGACCCATGCCTTCAGCACAAGTCACATAGCTCATCATTTACTGAGTATGAAACATCATATTGACTATTTGAATCTAAACATCACATGTAATCAGCTGCAACACTCCCACTCCAGCAGTGTTGTCAATGTCTGTTTCAAAAACAGAAACAGTGAAAAGACAATCACAACATACACAATTACAAAGCAAGAACAAAATGATCAAAACATTTAGCCACTCATCAAGCAAGGTATCAAGGCCAGTCAAGCGACAACTCAATATGAAAATAAACCCATCCCGAAAAGTTCTTCGACTGATGACTCTTCATGCCACCTGTCTCCCTGAATACGACCCCCATCATCTTTCCATTGACAAGATCTGCCGAAATCAATCAAGCGGAAGCTCAAATCCTTTCCACTACGCTGGGAGGGTGCAACCCTGATCGGGCCAGGCTGGCTGACAATGTTACGAGGGTAAATCGAACCATGAGCCCAACCTGCATAATTGAAACGGTATATAAGAGACAGTGCTTCATTCCTACGGGAAAAATGTCAGCTTTCCTTGGAATCGCGAGTTAAAGCTCACTTTTGGTCATGAGTCAGTTCATTAGGATCTACAGGCGAGCCACAATCTTCGAGAAGTAGGATGGGACTGAAGTACCCCGAATCCTGGCGATTGACTGTCTCGTCCTCGCCTTCCTTATCCTGGATTTTTTCACCTTCGTCTTTATCATCGTCAAAGTCGGACTCTGGTACATAGTACCCATAGAATTGTGGTACCAATGCTCCAACTGGGACGGGATCATGCATCGGTGGAAGAACATTAAACCCACTCCAGTGCTGGAACATGTGCTTCTCGAACGATTCGTAGTTAGCCGCCTCACGAGCCAGATGATCATCATACTTCAGGGACAATTTTCCTACCACGCGCATCTTCACCGTAGGAGGGACCTCAGGCGGCGGTTTTATATGTCGACACCTCGGATCCATCGGGTCTTGCCATTCGACCGTCGTGCGTATAGGCCGCACTGGTCCAGTGTATTCGACACGATATCCGCAGTCCTGCGTTTCAAACTGACCTTCCTCTGAATCACATTTGTCAACATTTTGTCTCTGCACGACGTGGAAGATAACGGATGGCCGGCCGTCGGGAACAAGCTTGATCTCCCCACTCAGCTCCTTCCATTTCCGGTCCTTGCGCTCACCATGTTCACCATCCTCTTCGCGAATGATGCGTGCAATGTCCGCCTCGACACACTCTTTACAGAGAATATAATCGGTAGAAGGCTTTGGAATTACGGCTGATCGCGGAAGCTCCCACTCAGCTTGGTAGACAACGGAGTGGTTGCCAATTCCGATAGCGTGCTTTGGGGAAAGATAGAGGTGCGCTTCTTCGATCGGCTCACCAACTTGAGGAGCTGGCGCACAGGGACAAGGAGGAGGTCCGTGCACAACGAAGACGGGAGGTTCTACGGGGCCGGGGATTGCAGGTGGGCGGATGAGGTAACCTTCGAGAGCACTCTTCTTCTCGTCCATGACTTCATTGATAAGAGCGTCTTTCTCCTGAGCCTTAAATCGTTCCTCAGCTTCAGC
>JAGGAU010000302.1:0-16094 GCA_017657275.1 Termitomyces sp. T108
CTTGGTTCCACATACTTGTTGTTGGCATCATCTCTGCTCAGGTGGTTGTTTGCTCTGGTAGGAGCCCCCCAGGTCAGGGTCCTGACACATGCCAGTAGTGAATGGGTCTGGAACTTTATCTAAGTCATTGAATCAAGCCTATCTGTGCAACTAAATCAATCGTTCTTCAGCCAGCCTTTCTTATCTCTTATCCAGTCCCCTCATCTTTTTGTTCCTCCATCACTATTGTTTGAAGGTGTGGTCAAGGTTTGCATAGGAGGAGAGGGAGCATACAGAAGGTTTTGTGTGCTCAAGAGGTAAAAGAAATGAAGGTTTGATTAGATTGATGAGTCAATCCCAGATCATGATCTAGGATCAAAAAGTGATTACATCAATCACTCTATCAGCTTTTGCTTCTTTGATTTTGGATTATCTACATCAATCAAGATCATGTAATTCTAATCTTGGCTAATGCCACTTCATTGGCTAACTCCACTTATGTATTTCTTTTGTCATGTGTTTGACTGTGCACAAAACACCATATCACTATGTAGCCCTTTGACCATTGTCTCAAGTACATATATATCATCCAACACCCTCAGTCAATTATACTTACATTTTGATTATCCTTGGTTCCACATACTTGTTGTTGGCATCATCTCTGCCCAGGTGGTTGTTTGCTCTGGTAGGAGCCCCCCAGGTCAGGGTCCTGACAAGGTCTAATGGAGGAGAGATAGAGAAAGAAGAGGGGAAAGAGGAAGAGAAACAGAGGTCAGGAAACAGAGGGCAAGACTGAAAGGCAGGAACTGGAGAAGAGGGAAAGAATAGATTGCAAGATAGAGAAAAAGAGAAGTGGAGGTAGAAAAAGAGAACTGAGTATGAGAGGGGAAATCAACCAGAGATGGGAAGACAGACAAGTACTAAAAGTAAGCAATATCAACACTACCCTACCAAATGCTTGTAGGGACTCTATATACTAACTACAGGTCTAAGGATTGGTCCAGGGGACATAGGAAGCTGCAGAGGTCACCGCAGGTGTTGGGTAGTGTGCAGTGGCCACACCACTGCCTTAAAGGTCATGGTGGCACTCAGAGGAGACGTGGCACCACGGGGGTGCAGCAAGGCAGAACACAAGACTGGTGCTTTGTGAGGCGTGATGTGTGATGCTGGGCAGTGCATGGTATGTTAGAATGAGGCGCGGTGGTGCATGATACATGGAATGATGCACAGTGATTTGTGGAATGATGCATGGTGATGCATGATGCATCAAATGATATGTGTGGTGTCATGTTGTTGCATCCCAGGGCCGCCCGGGGTTGTCAGTGATGTCTGAGGTGGGGATTGCCAGTTGATTGGGGTGATGGCTATGTTGGGGGTTGGTGATATCCGGGGTCGGGGACTGCCGGCAATTGGAGTGATGGCCGTGGGGATTGCCGGCAGTTGGAGTGATGGCTGTGTCAGGGGTTGGTTGGGTTCTCCCGGGGGTCGGGTCGTGTGAGCGGCCTTCAGGGTTGTGCGAGGTGGTCCGGGGTTTTGGCCCGGGGTGGGGTCGTGACAAGAGCATTCCAAAAATATATAATAATAATAATAATAATAATAACAACAACTGCCCTTGAATAAATGACTTGAACCATCCTTCTTATTCTAATCTTACTCTAGATCAATAGATACAAACTTGTAGCAGGGCATATAATGGTGTATACTGAGTGTCATCTACCTTGCAGAGTCATGCCACCAGTATAATAACTTTGTTATTACTTATTTACACCAAGTCTTTTACTTTTGTCTACATAGTTGAATTCTCAGAACTTGTCTGATTCGTCTGTGTGAATTTTTAACACTAAAAGCTTCTTCTGTAACTCCGTTATGTATACCATTTTCAAAAGGCATTTTCGCTTATTTAAAGACTGCACACTTGAATTGAAATGGGAGAACAGGTTTCTTTTACACCTTTTACAATGCTAGGTATGATAACATAGTTTGTTTCCCCATTATGGTCAACACTGAGGCACAGACCAGTGGTTTTTTTTTATCAGACCGGCAGTTGCTGACTCTCGCCAGATCTCAATTAGTGAGCATAGATTGCTCTAATGGGCCTGTACACGAGCATTATTTTGCCTCGCTGATAACTAAATATCAAGAGATACTCCGGATTGGACAGTTCCTGAATGCGGGTGACAAAAGCCGCGAATGATCTTCAGCAAATCACGATAAGTTCCGTGCCTCTTCGTTATCAGAGTCAGAGGGAGGAAGCTCATCACCGTCGTCGAAGTGCTGATGATTGGGATTTGCAACTAAAAGGTCCTCGCCCTCATCACCCTGTTGTTCTGTAAACATGATGAACATTGATATAACGTCATTTTGGGTGAAAAGTGACCTTTCTGTCGTCGGGACTCAGTCCAATTCTTTTCAAGGTCATCTATGATGCGCTCTTGCATTGCGCTAACTTCGTCGGCAGAATTGCATGTCTTATAGCGTTCTAGGAATTGTCTAGTGGAACATCAGGTGTAAATTCAGGGGAAACAATGGAACTACATTACCGATTGACTTGATAAAAAGAGCCACCCCACCCAAATCCGCTGAGCAGTTTTTGTGCATACGCATCAAATCCTGTAATGTAGAAAGCTGCAGCTAATGCCTCAACACAGTTCAATCGCCAGGGTTTCCCGTAATTGGTAGGATTTGTAGCCAGAAGATATGGCACTTGACCTCAAGATCAGTTTGAAGTTAAGATCAAATATGTAAACCCACGTAGGCGTTCATGAGGACTGGCGATCTTTCCGAATGGGACATCATCGAGTCGTGCCCATGAACACTCAACCACAGCAAGGCCTGCATTTAGTATTATCTCCCGATCAGAAGGGCTTATGACTTGTTTCCCCTTGGGTCTGTAATAAGGTCAGAAACGACAAATATGCTGATCAGGAAGACTAACGAAACGACGATGCCTCTAAAGCGAGAGCCAACTTTTAGCTCTTTTATAAGATCCAAGCGTGCAAGCTTTTTGCCAGAACAACGCCGCGGATCGCAATGATCAAAATCCTAAGCGCCGTGAGGCAAATTGAAATTGGTGTATGATAACAGGATCTCACCCACATCGCGACAGGTACATCTATCTGTACATCATCATCCTTGATTTCATCTTCTTCCTCGCTACCTGACCCCTGACTTTCGACTTGTTCGACACCGCTGACAACGTCAACCGCGCTCTCCGGTCGTTCGTCGACATCTCCGTAATCGACACGTCCAGATATACCCCGTTCACGTCGCTTGTACGTAGAGCTCTTTGATGCGCTCTTGTTTGACCCACGACTCCGTTTACTGCCTCTGGTTGAAGGAACGCCCGAGTTTTTTCTGCCCATGATGAGATATCAAGACAAGATAAACTAGTATTACGTCATTACCTGATAACGCGGTCATGTGCAGGATATCTTACGTGGGGCCAACGCGTCTTGGATCAACACACATCATCATGGCCACTGAACGGCGGTCGTCGTCCTTTGGAACACCGCAGCAAGAGCAGCTTCTAAGGTCTGCGGAAGCGTTCAAATCAGCTCTTGACAAGGCAAACCTACAGCTCTTGCGCAATGTCACTGACTTTCATTCCTGGAAACTTGACCCCGATTCAGACGACACTCAGGAATTGGAGAGTGTCAGAGATCCTGCGATAGTTGCTGCTGACGTAGCTGCTCAGATTGTACGTGCGATTGATCTGTACTTTATATAACGTGGCTAATTCCTAAGTACTAGTCTTTCCTTAGAAAACTGAAATTTCAGTACTTGGAGCAGAACGCGAAGGACCGATACGTCAAGTCCATCGTAAGCGATATAGATGATGCGCCAATTGTGGCAGCAGAAGACAACAAACAGCTTCTGGCGAGTAACGCACAAAAAAAGGAAAGGCTAAAGGTCGCCAAGTCAAGCTTGGCGGAGATGCAGGGGGATATTCGCGCACTTGCACCTCTTGTTGAAAGCGGTGCGTGCTTTAACCACTCTTTCTCTGAGAAAATGTTGCTGACGGATGGTCCTAGACTATCAGAAAGCAAGAGGGACGGCAACAGAAGCATCTGCGCTTGCACAACAAATTATCGACGCGCGTCTGGCACTCACACGGATGCGAAAAACACATCCACACCCGCGGCTGACAATACCGCTTGCAGATCAGAAACTCGTGGACCAAGTGGAGGAGATGCAAGCGCTGAACGACGAATTAGAGGCCGTGAATGCACAAGTACAAACTATCAAGGAGCAGGTAAAGCGTGGTGTGCTGGATTTGGAAGCACTTAGGACTGAGCGTGCGGAAGCAGAGAAGGCAGTAAAAATGGCGCGGGTGGAGGATGACGCAAGACTTGTACCTCTGTATTCATGGTATGTCTGTGATTCTTAGTTGGACGCTGTGGTATCAATGATGAAATGACAAGGTACACGGCGTCGACGAAATTGCACCGGTCGATGGCGGGCCTGCAAGAATCGTACGCTGCATCCGAAAATGAGCTGAGGTATACCTATGGTATTGACCCCCTAGTGGAAGGCGAACCTCCACATCGAATAACGATCACGTTGATATTCGCGCCGGACACAGGGAAGTTGGCGGCGGTGCAGACAAAGGGGCTGGAGGAACTAGGGGTGGAGGTTGGCGATCTTATTGAAGCCCACTTACAAACTGGTGATGTACAAGGTGTCATTGCGGCCATATTAGGGAGGGCAAGGTCACGGCATATGGTTGAGTGATGACCGATGATTATTCATGATGTATTTTATTGTATCTATGGTATACATAACCCGCAACCTAGTCGATCGCTGAATCTTTCTTCTGAAATCGAGCGTTGCGCAACAACCTCCGTAGGACTGATGACATTGGCCGGCGCTATGTACAGACTCCGGGACGGCGTCGGAATTCGACCCTCTCACAGCCTTGGGGATGGCATGGGGGTTGAGCCAATGTCAAGCATATAGCATAGGAGCCCATGGTTGCTGCTTGATCATTGGCATCTAGGCAATAGTCGTCAAAAGTCCGCCAGAATACGTTTAGAAGCGCACTGGCAGTAGATAGGGGCGGCGAATTGCATCGTCAAACTTCTTCAAGATATCCTTGCACAATAAGATGCTCAATGTCTGCTCTTCTGACCATATACCTCTCTCCCTTCTTGAAGTTGATGTTCCCCAGCTCGGTTTGGATCTCCCCGCAGTCTCTTACAACCCTCACGAGTACGTGAAGATCTTTGGGCGGTTGCGTGATGCTTGCCATGATATCAAGCTCATCTGCAAAATCGGCACGGAAATCCATGACTGAAGCGTGGTATTCGCGTAAGAAGTCGACCTCATGCGGTGAGAGGCGGTTGCGGATGTCCTGGTTCGAGAGGATATGAGGAAGGGCGCCGCCCACGGCCCAGTACATATCACGGAGGCGATCTGTGCGGTGTGTATGATACGCCAGCAGGCAGCGCTTGTTCCTGGCGATAGAAGTCTCAATGACGGTGAGCGCGGGCGCGGGGGGACCGTCAAAGAGAGCAAGGGGCTCGGCGGCTTTTTCGAGATCACGCTGCTCACGGATGAGGGCACGCACGAGCGAATCGTTGTATTTTAGAAGAGTGTCCGTCTGAGTCGAGCGGCGCGACTCCATGACGAGCTGAGTGGCGAGCTCGCCGTATTGCCGTGCTTCGCTCATCGTTGTTGACGACCAGCAGCTTTGTCACGTTGTGACGATGTCGGACCGCGTCTTACGAGAAAGTGTAGCGGTTAGGGTTCCCGCTATGGAAATGACCGGCAGTATCGGAGCGTGGTTCACTCTGCATAACGGGTCACAGTATCGTAACGAGGTTTGTTCTAATGGGACACGGTAGTCCAACTGGTTCGTCGAGTGCAATTCCGACGTGTAGGCAAAACGTTACGGAAAGCCGGCGGTCGGACCTGGTATGAGCTTCCTATTGACGACTTCGGTATCATCTACAATCTTGTTCGGGCCAGAAGCGAGCTCTGAGCGGACTTCAAGTTCTTTCAGCGTCCCAAGACGCTTCTAGCGTGGATTACCTACCTTCTAAGCTTCTGCAAGCACGTCCTACCTAAAACAGCAAGGTCTGCTCGTGTTCACTTTATGCAACGACCCCAACCGCTAGGGGCGGCTGATCTCGACATGTGCTGTTTGAATGTGCTCATATACGTATCCGGTGGAGTTCCAGCTTCAATATTGACGGCTTCTCGACCTGTCATCGTGCCCACGCCATAATAGGTGGCATCTTTCTTTTACCAATAGACTATATAAGGGTGTACTCTACCGGCGGAGCTTGACGTATCGCTCATCATGTATCTTATAACTGCGACTCTAGTTCTGTCTAGTCTGCAGAGCACATTAGCTCTCAACAATGGCGTGGGTCGTTTGCCATGTAAGTTCGCTTGCGATCGATCTATCTTAAAAACCTGACCTGCCATTCGCTAGTCATGGGTTACAACAGTTGAGTGACCATCAGCCAGACGAACGGGTGCTGACGGTGGACAGCACAGCTTGGAATGCCTATGCTGTCAGAAGTATCAGAGTTACGCATAGTCCGCAGTCTGATATTAGTCTTTTCCAGTGTAACATTAACGAGACACTGATACTACAGACAGCAAACTTGATGAAATCTCTCGGACTTCGAGTTAGTGATTTCGATTTTATCTTCACTAATCTTTTTCAATCTTCCAGGATGTTGGATATGATCATGTTAACATCGACGATTGCTGGTCGGAGAAGAACAGAAGTGCTTCGGGTGATCTTGTTGCCAGTAATGCTTGCCCTTTTTCCCTTCTCAGACCTGCCAGATTGACCGTACGCTACAACTAGACAAAGAACGCTTTCCCTCAGGGATGAAGAGCCTTACAGACAAGATACATGCGTTGAACCTGTGAGTTTTCGGCTTGTTATCCGTGTTTGATGGTCAAGCATAATGGGTGCTCTATAGTAAAGCTGGGATAGTCAGTAGCGCTCATATATCATTCATAAGTCTTTGATTATTGTTCCACAGTATAGTGACTCCGGCTGGTTCACTTGTCAACTTTACCCCGGTTCCTTCGAGAACGAGGACAGGTGGGTAAGATGTATATTAGCACATTCACGATTACTCATGGACCTTACCGAACCAATAGGGATGCTAAACAGTTCCAAGAGTGGGGTTTTGAATTGTTGAAGTGAGTCTTTACTGTTGCGTTTGAGTCCGTCGTTTATAGGCATCTAGATATGACAACTGTGCAGGTATTGAACCATGTATTGCTTCACAAGTGAAGATCATTTTTAATCACCACGTGAACAGTTCCGTTCGACTCAATTATTGAGCAAGGGATCTATGGCAGTACGTGAACTTTGTCTAGATCATTTTTAACTCGTTTTGAGTTTCGAGTTAAGAATATCAAAGGATGGCGAATGCTATCGCAAACCTTGCAAACACGACCAATCAGCCTCCGATTCTCTTTTCACTCTGTGAATGGGGACGGGTAAGCCTGCAATTGTATTGCGTCATGTTGTGGTGTCAAGCTATGTTGTAGGAACAACCGTGGTTGTGGGCGAGCCGGCTTGGGCAATCTTGGCGAGTATGTGAATCAAATCATGGCTTAATGATATTTGCTCATTCCGTATTGCGCAGACAACGGAAGATATTGGTGAGAAATTAACCTTCTCGAGTTGAGATCACTCTCGAAAGTTCAAATTTTTAAGGCCCGCAGTGGGATGTACTCGCCAGTATCATCAATAAGCAAGTCTGTTCTCGTTAGAAATCACTGAAAAGATTTTCTGATTATGTTTGTGTCTCTAGGAACTCGTTCATAACCTCAGCAACCGACTTTTATGGTCATAACGACATGGACATTGTTAGTGATTTATATAGTTTGTCGAACCATGCATGCCTCGCTCATAATAGTTCTGGCCTAGCTGGAGGTGTAAGAAGTGGTCATAATCGTTCATCGACGCTCGCATTAGCTGATGCATGAATAGCGGCAATGGTGATCTCACGTTTGACGAAGCAAAGTCGCATTTTACCGCCTGGGCACTGATGAAGTCCCCGCTCCTCATTGTACGCGCTTTGTATACCAATATTCCAAGCCGATGCTGATTCTAGTATACGATTCTCTAGTCAACGGACGCAAGTTTTCCTCCTTTCTCTTTGATCCCTTTTCATGATACCGGAACAGCTCTCCGTAGCTACGAACGAGACATTGAAGATCCTCAGCAACACGGAGATTATTGCAATTAATCAAGATCAAGTTGTTGGAACGTCCATTAGCCCTTTCAGATGGGGGATCAATGTGAGCGAGAAAACTATAATCCCGCAAGCGAGATCCTTAATTTCCAAAAGAAAGATTGGACTAGCAACTCCTCGTTTCCAGCTCAGTATTGGAGTGGAGAGAGCCAGAACGGAACAGTGTTTATGCTGGTACGTGTATTATGCTCCTTCCGAACATGTGAAGGCTAAAAGCATGTTTTCCTTAGCTAAATACTCTGAACGAGCCAGCCGACATGTTCTTCAACCTGACAGAATCGCCATGGGTCCGTGCTGGCAGGCAATATTCCGTGCGAGTACGTTTCTGTACTCCGGGTGTTTTCAAGCCCTAACACAGTTCTTGCCAGGATCTGTGGGCCCACACGGACAATGGGACAGCTGTGCGTAACTTCACAGCACATCAAGTGCCACCCCATGGGGTTGTTGCGCTGCTATTGAAGGATGCTGGCAATGAACCGGATGGGCTGTGGCCACCCTGTGCACGCTTTGAGTGGTGCACGGACCAGAATGGAACAAGGTTAGATGACATCGGGTTCGGAGATTTGCCTCAGCGTTCTCTTTTACTCTAAGTATCATTCATCGATTCGTCATTAGGATTTGAATGGTAGGAAAGAATGAGCCCAAAAGTGATACAGCTATGAAGTAAGGATGCGGAGTGAGAATTTGAACTCGAGTCAAATCCGTGACCGCAGGTTTGACTCAGTACAACGACTCTATAGTTGATCTTCGTACCTTTCCTCATCCATCACCCACAAGTGATGTTGTAAAAACAGAGCGAAAAGGGATTCTATGCGAGTCTCAAGACGCGATCCTTAAAATGCAACTTCAAGCTCGATGATATGCAGTACATTGGCTTCACCACAGCTTTGTGGGGAATGTGAGAGCAAAGGCCATGATGAACATGACTACATGTGTGTTTACTACATTAGGACGGCCAACTCAATCCAGATTCCAGATTGATAGATACGAGGTCAGCTGAGTGCCCATCGTGACTACTCGCAATTGACATACAAGAGGTCTAGCTGTTGGATATAGAATATCATTGCCGGTCTATCAGCATTGCTCAGTATGGATCGTCGATACATTTCAATCACCACAATTTGCGAACCCTAACGCTGGGCTCAAAAATCCGACAGACAATAGTGTAGTGGATGCTGTCTTGAAGATATGTGGTCGAAGAAGTGGGCGACACGTACTCCGGTACCCCCCGCAAGTTTTTTTGACGTTCTCTGCGAATTTGTAGCTCCACTTCATGACGCGATCACGTGATGAGTCACTGGTCGCCCGCGGCGACTGTTGAACTTGGGTTGTCCAACAACATCCTCAAACTATTGTTTCCCCGCTGCAAGAATGGCGTCCAGCAAAATTAAGATCATAGCAAGGCTACGACCAAGGCTCAATGGAGAACTTGACGACGGCTCAGTGAAAGTTACGCATGGCTCAGATAACGATAGCTCGTACAGTGGCAGTGTTATAAGCGTAACCAACCCCAGAGACCCCTCACAAATATTCAAATTCCCGTAAGTGCTTTAAATCATACACATAACCTAAGTACTTGAGTTCGTTTTAGGTTTTCAAGTTGTTATGACCAGAATTCGACCCAAGAGGAGATATTTCAAAACGACGTTCAACCCATGATTGACGTCGTTTATAGTGGTGTGGTGAGTCGGCAGGCTTGAGCGTAACATGAAAAGGACACTAGGATATTCCTTAGACCGTCACTATTTTTGCTTACGGGGTTACGTCGTCTGGCAAGACACATACTATGCAGGGTACAAAGTTGGAACCAGGTGTCATTCCTCGGACAATACGGGTAAGCTTCTGGTCATTTTGGTTTCAGTTTCTTTGACTCGCGTGTCAGGCAATGTTCGATAAGAAAGAAACGATTACTGGATATCATGTCTCCCTCCTCGCATCATACATGGAGATTTATAAGGATGAAGTCTACGACCTTCTTGTGACGAGAGAGAATGTGAATTCCTCCTTTTCTACAGAATAACAACGCCATTGATAAGTCTTATAGGCCCCAAAGCTACCTGTCCGCGAGAATGATGCAGGCATGGTTTTTGTTGCCAACTTGACTTCTGAACCTATCTCAAGCGTCGAAGAATTCGAAACAATCTACAAGTAAGTTTGACGCGTTCCTTCCATTCTGACTGACTTGAAAACAGTCGAGCTACAAAACATCGTTCGGTAGGCTCGACCAACTTGAACCGCGCGTCGTCTCGATCCCATGCGGTCCTGACAATAGAAGCGAGGTTGTATGATCCTGTCGAGAACAAAAGTTTGTCTCCATGTAGCCCAGACTTTCTGCTGCTGACGATGATCATGAACAGCGCTAATTGGCAAGATCAATCTCGTTGATCTTGCTGGTTCCGAAAACAACAAACTCACCGGGAATGACCCATCTCGAATGGCTGAATCGGCAGCTATCAATAAATCGCTGAGTGTTCTCGGTCAAGTTGTTCACGCCCTCAACTCATGCGCAGTGAGTTAATGCATACCGCTGATGACCTGTCAATCAAACCACTCATATGACATCCTCAGTCACGTATTCCCTACCGAAATTCAAAGCTCACTAGGATACTGCAGGATGCTCTAGGTGGTTCATCAATCGGCTTGTTAATTTGCAACCTTGCCCCAGGTACCAAGTTCAGACAAGATACATTAAACACGCTCAAGTGAGTTAATCCAATGGCTTCTATAACATCTCTGACATTTGATCAGTTTCGCTGTTCGGACAAAGAATGTCGAGAACAAACCCATCATTAACGAGCGTGGTATGTTGTCTTCCAAAATGGACTTGATGTTGACCTCGACCTCTTCCCAGATAACCGACCAGTTCCGAAGGCTCACTTCGCGGCCATCGCAATGCA
This sequence comes from Termitomyces sp. T108, assembly GCA_017657275.1. Taxonomy (NCBI): domain Eukaryota; kingdom Fungi; phylum Basidiomycota; class Agaricomycetes; order Agaricales; family Lyophyllaceae; genus Termitomyces; species Termitomyces sp. T108. The sequence goes on from JAGGAU010000302.1 coordinate 11,105, forward strand.
CCCACCTCCTGCTAAACCTGCACCTGCAATGATACAAGCTATCTCGACTGCTGGCTCGGGCTCTGGTGCAGGGCCTCTGAGGTCACGTCAGTCCTTGGTACCTGTTTCGAAAGTCCCACGTGCATCGATATCTGGCGGATATCAACCATTTGTACTCCCTGGTTTGAAGAAAGGTCTCCCAAGCTTTGTCGACGGGATTAAGGAAGAAGAAGATTCAAGCGACCGCTCCGGTAGTTTCGGGCTTGGGCTTACAGAGAAGGAGATTGATGATCGGGTACGACTTCCAATCATCGAACTTCGCTGTATCAAACTAATACTTCATCGTGTCAACTCCCTAACGATCTAGATATCAAGAGCTGTCGAGGCCGAGGTTACCAGACGACTAGAGGAGCGAGAAAAGCAACGCGAGAAAGAAGAGCAAGAACGTCGAGCACAGGAACAAGAGTTGGAGTCCCAACGGCAGACCTGCAGTGCGGCCCGAGCGAAGTTGCAATCCCCCAAAAAGGAGCAGACTTTTCCTTCTGGTGTTCTTACACCTCTTCTCAAGCGCCACAAAGATCTCGATGAGGAACTCAAAGCGAGATTACAGGAGCTGGAGCAGAAACTGTGAGTTTCTTCGATTTTGATCGGTATGTTTCATTGACATTATTACAGCGAGCGTGGAAGTAAGGAGACTCAACTAGCAGATGTGCTCTCTCCTGTCTCAAAGAAGAAAACGGGTCGAGCGTATGTCGCTCTCGCTCGCGCCCACTCTGAAAAGTTCGTCCCGAATAATGACAGAAGTACATGTAACTCATGATTTCTCAGAGGTGATCTGCAAGTTGCGTTAGATCTGTACCGCAAGGCAGAAAGTTACGTGCCTGACAACATCAAGCTAAAGGAAAGGTGGATACTTTTCATTGTCCATGTTTTCCTTTGTATGTTATCTCAAGATTCTGACTTCACTGTCTTTTCGCCGTGCATTTGCACCATCGTGCAATATCATGGTTATAGGATCATTGAGATTGAATGGGCCGTCAAAAACAATCGGGAGTTTGTGCCGACACCCAAACCTCCAAGGAAGACGAAGAAGCAGAAGAAGACGGGAGCTCCTGCGACTGAAGATATGGATGGAGATGGAGAGTTGAAACTTCCTAGCAGTCGGCTGCATGAGGCCACATTCGGTCTGGAACTCACGAATACTGGCACTGGCAGCCCTAGCAAGGCTAAGCGCCATTTGGATATAAACGGGGACAGAGACGAAGCAGGGACCTCTCCCAAGAAGCAACGGAGAATTGGAAAGGCTATTGCGACCGAAAAAAGCGACGATGAAGACTGGGTATGCTTAGCTCCTTACGAACCAATATTGGGGTCATGATGAAACAATAACAAGTCAGTCTTGGTTCTTCTGCAGGCAGAATCTCTATGTTATCTTCGCAGTAGTAGTATTCGCCGTGAATCTACGGACATCATAAGTTCTATCAGGGATGAGCTACGAGAATGTTCAAGACAAGTTTTTTCATCTATATAGCTGAAAAAGCATGAAGGAAATGTGTCATCTTTGTCAAATTTTTGCCGGCATTTCCCATTGTTTCGAGCCTTTTCTCCTCAGATAAATGCATCAGAAATGGCACAACACATTCCTTTCTCACTATTTCCTGAGGAACTGAGTGCTTCAAGTTCATGAGCAATGCTCCCATAACTTGCATTTTCCCGTACGCTTTCTATGAAATCTTGTTCTTGTTCGATATTTTCTTGACCGAGGTATCAATATTCTCAGGAAACACTTGGGTGGGAATCCTGACATTGTTTCAGTCAAAGCTGACAGGTACAGATGGGAAATCTCATCCCATTTCGTACTCGTCGACCAATACTTAGCGTCATATTCTCATCCGTTATCCGCAAGGATCACGGTCTTCGCCGTACGTAACCACTTGAAAGGAAGATTGCTGCGGTTCCTGATGATCCTGAGGTCTTCTGTAATCATTCACCATACTTCTTGCGCATTCCCCTCATGTCAGAAATACCTTTACCACCTTTACAACCCGTGGAGAAGACGGCCAAAACACATGCTATTTTGTGTACAACAGGCTTCCTTATCTTGCTTCCCATAGGCGCCCTGGTAGCCAGATTCGTCCGAACCTTTTCCGCGAGGTAAATTGATGGTCACTCTTGAAGCCACTTTAAAGACCAATTGACTTTCAGGTGGTGGACTGCTCATTGGTTCATTCAGCTTCTTATCTCCGGGCCGGTCATATTTGCCGGATGGTCATTGGGTCACCAGACTGCACAAACGCTCAATATGGGCCATTTTGTCGACACGCATCAGAAAACAGGTCTTGCACTTTTGATCATCTACGTTTTACAGCTGTTTCTTGGCGTTTTAATCCACTTCTTCAAATTCTCGTCGTTGTTCCGAGGACGCCGGCCCCCACAAAACTATATTCACGTATTCCTTGGACTCGTAATATTCATACTTGCCGCGTTTCAAGTTCATTCTACCGATTTGTTTAAAGTTCCGCTGAACTCACAAATAGTCAGGTTCACTACGGGTTATATACTGAGTGGGATCTCGCTCTTGGAGGACTCCACAAAGTCCCGCAAGCAGCCAAGGATACTTGGTTAGCACTGATTATTGTAAGCCAACAAATCTCCAGGCTGACCGCTTCTGACGCCGTGCCTACCCATTGTAATTTTTTTAGATCTTCTGGGTACTATATCTTGCGGGGATGACTTTACTTTCCCGTCAGTTCAAACAAGAACTTTCGGTGAGGATTGAGAAGAACCAGGACGTACCCTTACGTACTCCTTCTCAGAAATACACATAGTTCTATTCTGATCAGATATAGATACATGCAGTTTGAAAGATCTTGTACATTTGGTCAGAATATAGCGAACGGAGAAAAATGTAGACGAAAAAGCATCTAAGGTATGGTTGATATAAAACGAGTGAGAGTGATCTTTCGGATACAGAAAGAAGTCAACGAACCAAAAAAAACATAACAATAAGAACCAACGCTGTTCTGCAGGCGCTAAGTTCGCAAGTCGCAGTTGTAGCTTAACCAGGTCGTGGATCGCGTGAATCCTGAGTCGGAGAGAAGGTAACGGGATACCCTCCGTCCTCTTCGTTTTCATCGTCGGCCCAAACGGAAGCTGATGATAGTAGAGAAGCGCGATCAGTCGAACAAGTTCGCGGCATGGGGTAGAAGTGACATTGTCTATCGGCGGAGCCTAGGTCACCTACAAGACAAGTAGCGTATGACACTTGTGGCGGGGATGTAGAATGATGGTGACGAGAAGAAGCTACATATGACGGAATGAGTTGTTGAAACGTGGACCTATATGTGGGTTGCAGATGGGCAGGAGAAAGAGGCGTCGGGGTAGGAGACCCTGTTATGAATTCTGGGAAAGAGTTTGTCAAGAACAACGCCCCAACAAGTAAAGAACTTGTGTTCTGGGCAGGAAAAATAATGATGCCTGCGCCTTGGATATCGTCACTTCCCCAAGAGGCGACAGCAACCTATTATGAATCAGATTCAGTTATGTAGGCCAGTAATGGATTAATCACGGTCTCATTTTCGAAGAGTATGCGGGACAAGGAGCGAAAAGTGGCCTGGTTGACGGCGTTGATGTTTGGGTCACGATGATGGTCTGGCATGAAAGTACACAAAGGGAGGGCATGACGCTTTACCCAGGTTTGAAGGTCTCGAAGGATAGGACGTTGTATTATATGAGTAAAGAACTGTGATGGCCAGATTTCTGCCCTGCTGCGATAGAAATGAATGTCAACAAAAAATTCACCCACCCTAAGTTTACACATACTTGTCGCCATCAGTTTCGACGGCAGTGACACGGACTGTTTGGCTACTGCCTCTGTCGGAAGTCCTTATCGCATTGACAGTAAGAGTACCTCTCCATGGTCTCTGGTCAGGCGCTTGCTGGGAGGGAGGCGGGACAAAGGAGTCAAGATGTGTAGGCAGACGGAAGACCATTTATGTGTATGAAGATTAGAATTGCGAGCGCTGACGCCTTTCTGATATATAGTTGGTATAAATGCTGAAGAAGGTAATCAGTCGGGTATCGGGAGGCATCTAGGAAAACGGAACCTAATGGTTCTGGGTCGAAGTTTAACGAAGTCGATTCCATCTTTGTCGCCTGAGGGCTAGAATGCTTACTAGTAAGTGGTCAGACGAAATTGCCAAAGGTCATTTTTGAATCTGCACTGTAATTGCAGTTGAATTGCAAACGACGGGTGCTCATGTGGAACATTTGGGATCTACTTCCGCGATAACTGTGATTGTTTTATCACAAGCAAAATCAACTGGACACTCCATGATCGCTTACGTCTCGCTTACGGAGTAAGTGGGACCCAAAGGACTGGCTAAGCGTTCGTTAATTAAATCATCTTCGTACCTGAAACACTTGTGACACTAAACTCAAAACCAACACAGGTTGGCATATTTGCGAAAAAGTCGACCATGTCGTTCCGGGACTTGGATACGACCTTGAAATACATAGGACCATGAATCTGTAAAAGAATCGTAAACCAGTGCAGATACGATGCGATAAATGTTTTGGAACCACCCACCTCGTACAACAACATATATTGCGTCGATGTGTTGTTTTGCGATTGTTTCTCCTTTCACGTGGGCAGCGACCTTCTTTGGCCACAATCTGAAGAAATACATAGTCGTCATCAATCGGACTGGTTGCAAGCTACAGCCCTTCCCTGACCGTATGTACATAATCGGAAAGAACACACTGAGGCGGGAGACGGAACAAGCCACTTAGAGGGTTCTCAGAGAATGCACGTGGCTCTCGTCAACCGTTCCTTCGCTTCAGTTGCAAGTGTCACCTCTTACTAAGAAAAATGGGGACTACACCGTTGCAGATCGTAAGGATGCGCGTGGGTGTCATGGGGGGGGGGGGGGGGGGGGGGCCAGGCCCACTTTCTCATCTTTGTGGGGTGCTGGTTGTTCCTGTCTCTTTTTAGCATAGACTTAGAACGTGG
>JAGGAU010000304.1:0-16021 GCA_017657275.1 Termitomyces sp. T108
GTTCCTACTTCTCTACTCTTTCTATCTCCTACTCAACTCGACTCGTCTCCATATCTTATCTCTCGCCTCGTCTCGTTCGAATCTATCTTCTTTCATCTCCGGTCTCCCTCTCTTCTTCTAAGTTCTTTTCCGCCTCTCCTCTCTAAGTTCCTCTCCTTCTTCTCCTTCTCTCCTCTTCGTCTCGCCTCTCGTCTATCTTCTCCTCAAGTCTCGACTCTCTCGCTCTTCCCCGTCTTTCTCCAGCCCCGGGACTTAGTAAGCCCCGCGCCTGAACTCCGGCCCTCCACACACTCGCGTCCGGGACTCGTACCAAGCCCCGGAGCTCGTCCCCGAACCCCGGAGTTCCTCCCGCAGCCTCCTGGACCTTCCCCGACCTCTCTATCGTCACCTTCGCCCCTTCAGCCCCGGCCCGTATCGCCGCGCCCGCCCTTCGAGTGTGCGTGTAGACTTCGCGCGCGCCAAGTAAGGATTCGCCCAGTGGTCTGAGCCCCCGTGGTCAGCGGAACCTGACAGTACCATACCACAGAAATACACAAGAAAAGCTTCTCCTCCAATAGCAAAATGTGGCAGTGTGAGCCTCAACTCAAAGCACAGCCATGATCAACCTGATCATAAAATTGTTGGTACTTACTTTCCAACTATTTTCTTCTCTCAAATTTTACTTACAGTTTGACTTACAATTTTCTGATCACTTGTTTATATCACGAACAACCCCCTAGATATAAAATATTGTGACTAGATAGAAAAAACAGAGAGTTTAATCTGGTTAACTTGGCTGGAACTAAGAACTCAATCTTACATCTTGTGTCACACCACTGCATAACCTTATAACTTGAACTCAGTCACCTGCTTACCCAATGACTGGAGACCTCTTGGTTTGATCACCTGAGCCATCCATAAATGTGAGTAACCAAGACTTGAATTTGAAACTATTCAAAAAAGTACCTGGCTCACATGGCATCAACTCAGAACCCAACTCATAGCAGCCTTGGGGCAGAACCCTGAGCCAGTCAATGAAGTAGTTGACAGGGATAGACTCAGGAGCACAAATTCCCATCCATTGCAATGTGCTGCCTGGCTTACAAAGACTAGGAGAGTTGCAATTGATGGACAAATATCAAGACATATTAGGAAATATGAGTAATTACACTGAATATACTGAGGCAAATGAACATTACAAGCTGGAGCCAGTGAAAGACTGAGCTACCAAAGCTGAACTTGTAGATGTGCAACAGAAAAGAAAATTGGAAAAAGAGGCCAGATATTCTGACAAAACCAAAGAAGCTTATGAGATCCTGCAGACATTAAGCCACATAATGGATTCTATCAAGACACAGACTCAGTGTCAGCTGGAACAGATGAAACTTACAGATAAAAAGAAGTGAGAACTGTACCTTATCCTACAAAACAATGACCACAAAATCAAGGAATGGACTAACATCAAGGAAGAACTGGATAGCTGGAAGTTGGTAGAACCCATGTCCTCAAAAGTCAAAGGAATAATCAACTGCATCACTAGTCAGAACACAAAGCCTGAAAAGGACCCTGAAGTAAGGCACACTACAAAAACAAGCAAACGGGTTGATGGACACTCTTTTTTTGGACATGCCTTCTGCAGACTTGAAAAGGGAAAGCAGGCCCAACATTGTGACCTGTCAGACAGCAGTAGCAACAGCAAAAATGAGGGAAATATCTGATATCCTTTTGTCAAAGTCAAAGTCAAGAAAGCACTATATGAATGCATAGCCTTTGACTTATGGGGCCCTGCAAGAGTATAAACAATGGGGGGCAAAAGGTGGATGATAATAGCATTTGACCATACTGGCACTGAAACGGACACATAATACCTGTGATGACGCCCAAAAGTCGCTGGCAACTGTATGATGATACTGACACCTAGCGTTTCCTGTGGGGTAGCGTTGGGCATGCGCTAATAAATGTCTGAGTCCTGGGCAGGGTCCCAGCTACTCGTGGAGGTTGAGGGTTTGGTAAGTTTTCAAAATATGTATGAGGGACTCTTAGCACTCTCAGCCGCTAAGACAAAATCCTGCCGTAAATGCAGGCACTAGACTCCTGGCGGCATGAGGCGGTAATGTACCTGGTGGTACCATTGGCAATAGGGGTGCTGACTGGCAACAATGAGGTAACTGCTAGACTGCTGGCATGTATGAAGTGCTAGCAACTTGGCGACCTAGAGAACATGAGAGAAGGAGGGGCGCTTAGCGGTTTATTGGACTAGGGTTGCTAAGATATGTTGTGTGCAGTAGGGGTCTCTGTTGCTCTCATGCTACCACATAGTACAGTATTTATACAGTGCTAGGTCACCGTCACTAACTTCCTAAGGTAAGTAAAATACTACAATTTTGTTCATTAGGAATGGAAGCAAAAGTTGCCAGCAGTGTATGGCAAAAATCTTCAAGAAGTATGATACCAGGGATGAGACGTGAAAATTTGTCCGAGTTGCTAATGGTGTCTGTCCACCAGTTGGATGACCCTGCTACCAGAGATCATAATTGGATAAATGCATGGGGAGCTGCCATCTAGGCCTGAAACCATCAAGGAGGGGAAGTTGCCAGACATTGGATGAAGGCACAGCTTCTTGATGTTCCTATGGTTCCAAGGCTTCTGATCAGGGACCTAAGTCCCTGCTGATAAGATAGCACCCGATCTAATCAAGTTACCCAATAATCAATCATGATGCCAAATGAGGCTGCTGGAATCAGTGTTAGTGCACCCCACCCTGCCAAGTACTAAGTATATCACCTGACCCACAAAGACAAGGAGTTGACCATTGTATGCCTGTGGACAGCTAATGCCAGAGCCAAAAGCCAAACAGGCCACCAGATAAAGACCATCAGAATGGATGAGGGCACTGAGTTCATGGATGAGCCATGAGAAGAGCATTGCATGGAGAGGGGCATTGTACACAAGACTACCACACCACAGTTATCCTCAGCAAATGGCACTGCTAAAAGGAAAAACAGAACTGTGCTGAACTTGTAAATGGCTCTGCATACTATTGGAGCAAAGCAACCTCCACAGCTGTCTACCTCCTTGATTTTGTTCCAACCAGCTGCCACCCTGAAAGAAACACTGTACAAGATCAGAATTGGAAAGGAACTAAACATTATGCAACCCTTTGGCTGAATAGTGTATGCAAAGATACTCAAAGAGGATAGCCCTAACAAGCTAAATGTGAGGTCTGTAAAAGCCATCCTGATTAGTTATTTTAGAAAAGGCAATTACAAACTGTTGGATTGTATTACCAGAAAGATGTTCTAATCATGTGACATGGTCTTCAAGGAAGGCCTGGCCATTGAACCTCACCAGACAACTTTGGGGATTAAAACTGACTAGTTCATGATCTTCTATGTTGACAATGAGAACAAACCCAAAAAAACCACCAACAATGCCCAGACCACCAACAACATCATGCCACAAACTGGAGGAAATGCTATTGTTCGAGATGAGGTTTGAGAAAAGAACGAGAAGCGAGCACAGAATAGGCGGGCTTGTTTTCGACCAACTGATGAACCTAATTCAGTGTGAATCGGGATTTTACGCCATAGGTGCAAATGTTGTCTTTCCACTAGTCACGTTCGGTCTGTTGTTGCGGGACTTGCTAGAAACTTGCAGAAAGTATGTGCATAATGGCCACAATCAGCCTAGCGTACGCGTACACAGTGATTTCGGACAATGATCAGATGCAATAAAATTTGTTGTCGCGGTAGTCGGGGGATACACGCTGGAAAGAAAATCACGTTACTTATCCCGCGAACAGCGGGATGGACAGAAGATGCTTGGAACAAACCTTTCTAAAGACATGATGGATTCGGATCAGTATGCAACAACGAATTGTCTTCGAAGTATAACAGCAGCTTGACCGATGTACTTAGCATCTAAAAGGTGTAAATCCACCGCGACAATTGACAATCATGACGACATTTGATTAGTAAATGTTGAGCTCCTGTTTTGACATACCGATGGAAGCTACAAGGTGAGAATCGTTTTGCGTCTCAAAATAAATGACGCTTACCTATGGACATAACAAACCTTGAGCAAACTCAATTAGACTTTGGAAAACCAAACTTCTGCACCCTCTTTCCCTGCATCTCTGGGAGAAGTCGCATCTGGACCTTCCATACCCCATATACCACCCCTGAATGCCAGCCCTTCTTCCTCCTCATATGTGACCCACTCGACCTCAAATTGCTCATCAAGGCCAATCAAAATCCCATTCTTATCATCTTTGCTTTCATGTTCTTCGTGGTTTCCCCAAGCGACAGTGAGGTTGAACCACGGTCCGCTCCAATGAGTCAAGCGTAGATGCGTTGCAAATGTTCGACGGAAGGGGATGACAATCGTCGGGACATCTGTGAGAGGTGTTTTCGAGAGAAGAAGTTGCGTAGTTGGATGTTGAAGGAACCTGGAACAAAATCGTGCCCTGTTGTTTATGTATTTTCCCTGAACGAAGTCATCTACTCCAGGAGTAGAAGAGATGTTTTGAGGATTGAGTGATTCTGGGGGCACGTAACATGGCTGCAATGATCCATAAGCTGGGTGGTTGAACTCATAGTCCTGCAGTTTAGAAATCGGACGGGGAGGAGGTCGAGGCTCTTGTGGGCGAGGAATTGCCATGCGCCGTTTCTTTGCGTAATATGTTTCGGTCTCATTGACAAATCTGATATCTGAGAATTAGCAGTTTTTCTATGACATATCAGACCACAAAACCTTGAGTACCAGTCGATCTCTTCTAAACGAAGGAGGTCGTCTATAATACGAAATTTGACACTTTCCAATATGGCACCTCCATCAGCATCATTTGAAAATACAGCGATCCCGAGGCCAGTGGCATTAGGAAACATCGGTAAGTTCCCGGCTATAATAGAGAAGAGAGTCAGCGTTACTGAAAGTACAAGATAGCTCAGACAGGCTACTAGCTCACCGAGATTTGGCAAACGTGCAACTTGAGTCTTGAACCCTGGGTTGTTGCCCCCATGTTCGATTATTTCATGTCCGCGATATGTGTATCGCCACTGAGCTGGACCATAAACCTTTGGCGACTATAGTCACAGTGGGTGACTCTAGCTAGCATCGAGTTTACCAAGGCACAGAGACTTACCAGCTCCGGGTAAGCGGCTTTCCCTTCTGTCACCATGACTCCGGTCTCAAGACGATTAAGGACTTCAGGAGGAATGAGCGTAACATTTGTGTGAGGAACGATACCTCCATTAAGCAGTGTAGATAGCCAAGGTACCTACAAGTCGCGGATGTGAAACCAAGTTTTTTTAGAAGTGGAAGCCTGTATACTGACCATGTCTCTAACGGACGTTAAAACTCCACCTGCTCCTGCCCATACTCGTTCCTTGCCTGGACGCTGGAAGTACGGAACAGTTGGGCGGAGCTCACCACGTTCCTCCAGATAAAAGTCGCGTAAAGAATATTGATGACCCTCAGCCATGACAGGAATCGACTGTGTCTCAGAATTCAATGACGTCGCGCGAGTGTTTACATCGCCCACAAATACATGTTCTGGAGGATACCTGCGGGCCTCGGCTTCCTTGACACTATATGTGGAGGCATTCATACCGACAGGCTTGAAGATGTGTTCATCGACAAAGGATTCAAAAGAGACGTTGAGGAGACGCTTCGCAAGATACGAGAGGGTTTCATACATCATGTTGTTGTACTGAAACGTACTTCTGAAGGGTGCTGAGGGGCGTAAATGACGTAGATTGGCTACCTAGGGATATGTGTAAGAAACTGAACAAAAGAAAATGCAGTTTATTCAACCATGGCGGGAACTCCTCCTTCCAGTGGAGCACCAGCGAAATCGTGCCTGGGCAGACCGGTTCTGTGTACAAGAAGATCGAGGATGGTAGCTTCTTGATTAGCAATTGAGTCCGCTAGTCCCCATTCTGGTATCAATGTTGTAACTTTCGTAGTCCAGTCGACATCGAGAGAATGATTTGAGATGAGGAGACCGGCCGATAAAGCGAGAAACAATTTGCTGTTTGAGGCAATAGCGAACAGGGTATCGGGTGTTACTGGAACAGGCGGGCTTGACGATGTGCGAGCATTTCCTGCTCCAAGTAGTTGATACCTGAAACCAGTAGGTACAGAGGGATCTTTCAGGACGACAGATACAGCCAGCCCAGGTGACGAATGGGTTGAGAGGAGAGAATGGATGTAGGATTCAACCTCATGGGAGATGAGTGGTGGCTCATCGTGGGACCTTGATCTTCCCGTGGATTTGTCTGTCAGAAGTTGTACTGGAAACTGACTAGTTGTAGAAAAGACCTTGAGAAAAGAAGTAGAGGCCAGAAGAAGAAGAGTATAGAACCCAAAGCAAGTTGCGAACTTCCTCATTGGTTGGTAAAATTCACCAAGCTTGAATTGTTTGATCGCATCATTCAACAAACACTCATCTTCGCAATACTCGATCTTATCAGATGTTGAGGATATCCAAGTCGAGATACAGTGGCAAGTAGTGAATCATCTTCACCTCAAGACTCACGAGCAATTGGTCAATTGTTTGAAAAAGTTCCTTCACTTGAAAAATTCGATATCAATGACCTGTTACAGCTTGGGCCGACGAGTGATTTCAAAGTGGTACGACTGCTTAGGGCCCACCCTTTTGGACGAACATTAGGAGGAAGTCCATGTGAAATTCATATTAACCAGACCCTGACGCAGATACTCATTCACTGGCTTCTGGGAAAGTGGTGAGACCTTCTGAAAATTGGTCAATGAACAGGTTTCTCGACGAATTTGAATGCACAATGATACCCACGGCTCCCTGGCATGTACATTTCAAGCCTAACGTATTTCCCCGTCTCCTTTTCCGTCCATTGATTACGATCCCGGAATTCGATGGTAGAGACTGAGTTTGGCAGAGCGCGTGAAAGAAGGCTCCCACGATACTGAGTCGAAGATTCATCCCACTGCCGAATGGAACCTACGGATTTGCGTCCCGGATTTCTTTGTCAACATGATGCAGTGGATTCCTGAAATCGTGCCACTATCCAAACTTTAAGATCTCGTTCGGCGGAAGGGAGTTGGTCGTTCTATAAACAGAGCAAAATGTCTCAACATTATCCTTATTCAGCGAAACGCAATTAAAGAGTCTTTTTGGACCCTATCTCTGGGTATGCTTTAAGACCACACCCTCCTGGCAATTTTCCTTCGCTCAACTCTTCAATGATGGTGCGCCCTCAAGTTTACCCGCTGACCAACTCTTTGACTGTCAAGTCCGCTGCGGCTTGGACGAATGCTGACTTGACCTTATGCAATGTCAACGTCGTAGAGGTCGATGCCATCACTTTTTTCGGCACTCATTTGCGGGACATGCCTACCCCCAGCGTCAGCCCGACGATACTCAATACCAAGGCTTGTTATCCTCAACAACCCCACACCTTGCATACTCACACGGCACTTACTAACGATGAACGTCTGTTCTTCAATTACCTTGAGGCTGCCATGGTACCAGGCGACACACAGACATCAGCCATCATCGATTTTGCTATTCACCTTCTCTATATCCTCGACTTCGCCAAATCCAAGCCATCCAAACTGCATGCCGAGTATGAAGGGAATTATCGGCGTGTCCTTCGCAAGGATCATGACCTACCCCTTTTCATGTGCGGTCGCACCGTCCACACTACCGCTGATGCCTGTCTTCTTTTCCCCTGCACAAAAGCCCACAAAGGAGACACAGTTCTTTTGATCGTAAAAGCAGCACCTTTCCCTGCCCCTGGTTATGAGTGCTCTGCAGAGGCACAGCTGTTTGCGCAAGCCATGGGGGCATTCCAATGTTATAATCGTGATCGTCGCCGCGCTCACCTCTCCCCTCTCGATTCAAAACTTTTCTTGGGTCTCGTCATGAAGGGAACCACCCCCATCCTTTACAAGATCAAGATAACAGCTGGGTTAGTGGAGTGTGTGCAGAGTGCGCAGAAGCCGCCAAAAATGACGTATGTGCAGCGACTCGAGCTGCCGCTGGATGGGAAGTCCGTCTTTACAGAAGGCATGATTCCCTTGGAGAATCGTAAGGTCATGCTCAGTTGTGTGGAGGGTTTGAAGGAGTTGATTTAAGATTGTGACTAAGATTCTCTTACACGCTGATTTTATACTTTATAACTAGGATCAATTTCTATGTCCCTCAGTGCATTTTCTTCTTGTCTCGTGTTAGAGATCGTCAATTTGGACGTGTATCAATATGTCCAAGCTTCTAAACTTTCGATGGAAGAGATGACACCTTCTGGACATTGGAACGGTACTACTATTGTGACTTGCGATGGGAGCTTTGTCGATTTTAGCATGACCAATCGGAACAGTGTTCATCAATGCCTGGTCAGCAGTAAGCAACGGAACAGTTTGCTCTTCCTGCTTAATTCAAGCATTCCGTTCCTATAGACTATATTCTCATATGTCGAGCCGCCCGCGATTAGTGTCATACCAACAGAAATTCTAAAATACATCAAATCAGTTGGACACTCAAAAATTCGATGATACGTCAGATTCATCGTCTGTGTAAGTGTCATCTATCATGCCTGAAGACTGACTGGATTCGGGATCATTGAAAGTCCTGTAATAGGAACAAGTGAAAGGCGCGGGATATTTTCTCTTGAAACAGAATTGCGGATGATCTATCGCGGAAAACTCTTGGTACATTACCCCCTATGGATCACGCTTCATTGTTGTCACTTAATGCCTTTGTGCTCTGGCCCCTTTGTTTCGCTCCGGTCGTCATGGACCTTTTGAGGGTATTAAATTGATCTATATTTCGTGATTAAAGTTTGAAAAAAGTGCTGCATTCGTGTATACTCAATCCTTTCCTATTTCAAATGAGGTACGATCTCAGAACTAGACAGAACACCAAAAAAATCTTTCAAGACGCTGAGCCGAGGAAGCCCTAGTAGGTTTGCAAATTAGTTAGTACAAGATGATGACACAAAGGATTTATGGCGATTTTCCTGTTATGTTCTCATCTGCTTTGAAACCAACGGGTCTCAGCTGTTCAGCCGTCTTCTCTCACAGTGGAAAACAACCGGAAGCGGGGTCTTTGACGTCGACGAGGTGGTCTTCGGCTACGAGTGATGAGTGACGTTCAAGGAAATGCTTAGTTGTAAAAGCTCATTGATCTCGTCTGCCACAGCAAAAAAAAACATTGATCTTCTGCATTGGTTGGCTCGTTACGGAAGAGAAGAGGTGGTATTTGGTGAGCTTGTACACCATTTGAGGTAATCAAGCAACTCAGTGAGACGAGCGGTCTTTTCAACTACTAGTAGCATTACAGCTCTGATGGAATCTTCACGAAATGTAATCATGAGTTAATTGAAGAAACGCTTGTGAAGTAATAGAGGTGGAGTAAATGATTTCTTGCCTTTGTAGAGACACTGTATTATTCGAGCTCAGTCTGCATATACACTTCTGTAGCTATGTTTCCAATTGGTATCAACATAGACTGTGATATCATCCCGAAGACGGCGATATTCCTGCCATGCAGAGTTGGAAAGATTATATGAGAACTCATCGCGATCCTTGGAGGATTTTCTCAATGCAGCCTAGCGTGACACTTGTCAACGTACAAACATTACATATGCAAAGAGACTGACGTCCGAATCGGGTGAAGATGTGCGAGATGCTGGACGAGCAGCGCCTTGTTGTGTGTTCATGAAGAGGATACATGGAGATGATAAAAACGCCGACAGCTTCGAGAAGGCCTGACATAAAAGTCACATCAACGATAGACCATGCCATGAAGGCCAAGCCGTTTCAGGATATACAGGAAGATTGCCGAACTTTAAAGAACAAGCCCAGATTGAGCGCTCTTTTTGGAGAAGACTGGAGAGGTACTGTGTACTTACGAAGGCCTCTAGTTGGCAGCAGGTCACTTCCATTTCAGGCTCTTACCCATCATTATCAGCTTGATGGACTGCTCCAGCACCCCTTCAGCAGATGTGAGGAGAAAGCGATTGCGGAGTAAACGTTGTGGTAGGGAGGATGGGCGGACAGATAGAAAGGGAGACATCGGTGAGGAGCGAGCGGCAAGTAGGAGTCGAGAAAGATAAAAAAGAAACAAAAGAGATATCCGTGAGACGAAGGAGGAAACACGATTACATCGACGAGTCTTGGAATATGGGGGGAAAATGGGAAGACCGGGAAGGAAGCCAAAAGATTACAAATCACGCGTGGACAATAAATGCAAGGGGAAGAAAGGGCGTCGGGTGATTGGTCCGTAGAAGGAGGGATCAGCGGAATTAAGGTTCGAAGATGGAGGGAATTATGAAACCGACCATTGGTTCAGAAGTAAATTGGGAAGGGATCGACGATGCGTTGCCGAGTCAATTACAGTATAAAATGGCCTGCGTACGAGAGAATACATAGATTTGCATACCCGCACAAGTTGGGCTCTTTTCCGTGCTGACAACTTCCAGTACTGTTCGCCCTCTCCTTCTCGTTGCCTCGACTGCCTTGGAAAGTCTCGCTGTCCCGTCGCCTCGATCGTCCCACGTGGTCTCTAACTTGGCCTCTTGCTGTCTCGTTGGTACAGTTCGTTTCCGCTGTCTCGTCGTCTCGTTCGCCTCGTTCGGCCTTGTTGCCTCGTCGTCTCGATTATCTTCCGGAGTACCTAGTCGCCTCGCAGTCTCTTGCTGTCTTGTAGTCTCTAGCTATCTGGTCCGTTCGCTCGGTATCTTTTAAAGGTCTATCTTGTATCTAGTTATCGCGGAACCGCGGCTGGGTCGTTCCGGTTATTCTTAGCATTCTCTTGTTGACTACTCGTGTCTTATTACTGGGTCACGTTTAAAAGGCTCAGTCGGATTTAGTCATCTACCTGACTCAGCTTTCTGTTGGGCTATCTCCCTACCTCAACGTATTCTCCATGTTTTTGTCCTCAAATTCTATTTTAAGTTGGCATATAATTCGTGCAAATTTCGAAAAAAGAACAGAGAAAACAAGGGAAAATGCTAAGAGATCAGAGGGACCGTTTGCCTTCAGCATAACGATGTAAACCTGTGAAACGAGCACATTACGGGGATGTGGGCTTGGGTGAGGAAGGATAGCTCAGCATTTCCAGAAACTGGACAGATAGCGCTCCGCACGCAGCTTCATCGTGACAGACAGAAGTGTCCGATATGTTATACTGATTGAGAATCCAGTCAAATGACCTGTACTCGAGAAGTCCATTCATAAAAATTGGGGCATGATTTGTGAAACAGAACGACGACCCAAAGCGGCGATAAGAAGCAACGTGGTCTGAGTGGTGAAAACTGTCAAGGGTCAACCAATCGATACTCTGTGTTCGAGCTGTAACCTCAGCGTTACAATTTTTTCGGTCTTCATCTGTCAGTGGTGATGATCAGGCCACGATCATTGTCGTCCCCTCATACACACCGCTTTCCCGACATTTCTGTAATAACCTCCTCATTCCACAAGCAAGCTCTGTGAAGAAAAAGAATTCTACGTTTGCAGTCACCCTAGCCATGGCTCTCTCGTGCAAGACTAGCAATTACATAAACATTTGCCGCCGCGACGATGAGACAGATCATGGCACCAATACCGGTTGCGAACCATCCACTACTGTAATCAACTATCTCGTCTGCCTCCGTGTCTTCGAGCTGGCATGGACTCACAATCCGCAGTGTGGTGTCTGACAGCGGGACATTGTCCCGGGTCTTGCGCACACTCATAACTGACTTTGACGAGGTGCAGTAGATGAGGGGGACCATGATGAACGGGAGGACGATGGAGAGCACTACTTGGGAGATGACGAGGAGAGCATCAATGCCTGGTCGTCCGACGGCGATGGCTACGACCATGGAGGGTACAATAGCGATGAGGCGCGTAATGATTCTGCGTATTGCAGGCTATGGAGATGATGAGATGGGAGATTATCATGCATTTGGAGAAGGTATTACTGAGGTCCGCCATTGAAGGAAGCCTTCCGAGACGGCTTGGCCAGCAACTGTACATATTATCGATGAGCTCTGTTGATTGGCGAGAATGAGTTGAAACAAGCGAAGAAGCGAAGTAAATGTACCTGTCCAGCTGCAAGCAGAGCAACGGCGAACAACGTCGCTGCACCTAAAGAAGGATTAGACGATATGATAGCAAAAAGGGACAGATGTATATACGTTCCTTGTCCCACCAAGTTTCGAATGAGATCATAGGCATCAAAAAGGCTTGCCGGAACCTCATCTCCATGCTGAGTACTACTGTAGAAGAAAACCGCGCTCGCCAAGATCAAAATACTATCACGGGATCAACACTATTCAAGCAGGTAACAATATTCGGGAAACACTTACAGGGAATTGACCAGAACAGCAAACCCAAACAAGCTGATCACCACGTCCGCGATCCCGTGATAGATATGGGACTTTACGATCGCGTACGGTCTGTTTTTCCAGTCAGCGTGGCGCGTCACACTGGTCGTATAGTCGCATTGAGGGGGTGCGCGGAACAAAGAGAGGAGTTTGTCCGGAAAATGAGACACTTTTGGTTGAGATTCAATATGGATGTTGGTGTTTGACGCGTATGACGGTTGTGAGTCGCCAGTGTCCTTTCGTAAGAGAGTACCAGGACGTTGTGAAGCGGAGCTGATTCTGTCTTGGGTCGCGAGTGCAGAGCCCAGGAATAGACTGTGTGGCATGACTGTTGCACCGAGGATACCGACAGCTACGTTATGCGTCGTCAAGAAGATTACATGTCAATAAAATTGAGGTAACCTACAGGTAAAGAGGGCCCCAGATGAGAAGACGTACTTTGAAGGAAGATATCCTTCGAAAGCTTTTGCCCAATCAACGTCAACCCTGGAGATGATAACAACGATACATATCAGGACTGCAAGAACCTGATTTCAGGCAGAGAATGGGCCGTCATGGAATATCTGATTTGATATGGTGGACGTACCATTCCTACAATTATAAATTCAAACATCCGAACAGGTCGGCCTCGAAGAGGATCCCCAAAAAATAGGAGGATAAAGACGTCGAATGCTGTGATGAGTACACCATGCCACAGCTGAAGCTTAGGGAAAAGCATGCACAAAGCGATTGCTGAACCAAGAAGCTCTGCCAAATCTGTGGCAATGATAGCGACTTCAGACAGGACATAGAGAGGGTATAAGCCTATCCAACGGTAAAGGAGAGGGTTTTTGGGCCGACTATGGAGTAGTAGCCGGCAGTGCGATGCTAAATCTGCAAGGTGAATCAGTATCAGTGCAATTCTATTTTCAGAGATAAAACTCACCAAGACCAGTCACGCATCCTAGCCGACTTGCAAGCACCTATCCTTTTTTGACAGGTGATTCGTCGAGCAAGCCAATATACACCTACCTGAAGGAATACTGCAAAGATACCAGCCAGAAGTACGACGAAAAGGAGGCGATAGCCATACTGAGACCCAGCCTGCAAATCTACTCCCCAATTGCCCCTGGATCGACAAGCATTACTACCAGTCAACAAAAAGCTGAAGAAAACTCACGGGTCGAAATACGCGACAGCACAGACAATTCCAACGCCAGTATGGCTCCTCAGATGATGGGCCATGATCTTGCACATCGATCGTACGCGTTCTGTGAGCCTCCGTTTTGATGTCTGCACGCCATTGCTGTTGCGGTGGGGGATGTTGGCTGGCATGGTGGAAGTCGATGGTCAAGAAGAGAGCGGAGCATAAGGGTGGAACAGGAAGTCAGAAATAAAACGACGAACCCGACACAGTGGACGACGAAACAGTGGTATGGTACGCAATTTCATATAAAAAGCGTGGTACATTGTCTTCTCCTTGATCATAGATAACCTTGTAGTCTTTGACCTTTGATAATCAGATTCTCCAATGTATAACCAGGCTAGTATAGACACAGGTAATGCACAAGTATAATGTTCATTGCAAAGTCATTAGCTTGCAGATTCGACACTGGTGATCGAAAAGTTTGAAAGGGGTTAACTCCGAATAGGAGATGTACCCAGACAAAACCAGATCGTCGGTTCAACAACACATTTTACATTGCCTGAATCAGAGACTGTACATCTCTACAAAGAGTTGTAATACTGCATATCGTGCTGCCTACATTGATAATCGCATTCATCACATGTCGACCGCCTGACTGTTGGAACATTCAGCCCTGACGATCTTGGCGCGGGCTCCCGAACCACCGACTCGACGCCGAGGAAAAGGAAAGATCCAACCCCCGTCGGCATCTGGAATCTGCAGTAGACTTTGACATGTCACCAGTAAAAGAACGAAACCCGGTGGGAAGAGAGCGACGTCTGGAGAAAAAACCTAGGAAAGTATCCCGAACATGGCGTCCTTGATCCATATTAATGTTCCCACTATGACAAAACAGTTCATTTGTCGTCCTAGAAACCGGAGTACGGGACTGAGGCTGAATGTGATTGTGCTCAATGACTGAACTTTTGCCTAGGCCACGATTGGATGTCACGCTCGGATTACCAGTAAATCCCAGTCCCGAAAGTGATGCATGAGGAGGGCGACCTTCCAGGTCTCTCGGGTGCGCACTCTTGAATCTACTAATAACGTCTTGAGAAGAATTCGAAGGGTCCGGCGTTGGTTCAACCAGAATCACTGCTGGCACCATTGCAGAGAGAGTATGTTCGTTTAGGGTGAGGTATGTATTGGTCTTAGTTGATGGATCTCAAAGAACCAATCCGATTCAAAGATAGAGCGAGCTACGAAAGCTGTAGATTAGCGTACCTGTCATTACATTCTCAGAGTGTAAATCATATGGCATGATCACCACATCTCCGGTTTCGGAACGCGACGTCTCTTCAGGCCGCTCTGTTTGGTTTGCCTAGATAAAGATCGGGAAAGGTCAGTAACAAGGAAACTTTGTTACAGTTGGCATCTAAAGAGTCATTCCATGTCGAAGAAAGACAAGTCAAAGTCCTCAATATCGAGAGATGACTAGGCAAGGGTCTGTCGGTCGTCGACTCTTTCAAAAGTCACCAGGAGGACATCGGATGCACAACAGAGAAGCCATAAAACCAAAGTACGTCAAACAAAGGCTGAACAAACAACGTACCCGGAGGATGCCCAAGCAAGTGCGAGGGAGGCTATCTCCAACCGAGGAATACGCAAGCATGCCTTGGCCTTGCCCACTTATTATAGCACTAGAAGCAAGCAGGGCCGTAGTCGCAGGACTCTCGATGATAGGAGAAAGCTCTAACTCATAGTACCTCGACTGGCTGGAAAACGAGGGCGAGCTTGCTTGGGATCGACGTGCAGGAACATGCTTTCTATGCAGCTGCAGACGTATGGTACAATCATCAAATTTAAAGACGGTGGTTGTCGTTTTACCTACCTTTGGGCTGGGGATCTTTGCGTGCGGGCCGGGTGCATGTGCCCATGTTCTGTTAATTTCACTTGAGTTCGCGGTTTGGGAACTTTGGATGCTTTGAACCTGGTCAGAGCGCGTGCGTGTCAGAAGATGACTTAATGTTTGCAGAGACTTGAGCCTACCAAGCCTGCCTCTACGCGCGTACTTCGCCTCAGTGACTTTTGAGATGTACCTGCATAGCCGTCTCCCTGGACTGGGATCTATGCGACTATTGTCAGGCATGGCATAATCAGATAATCACTTCAGGAAACGTAGCGTGTTTCTCGAGAAAAATGTGTCAGAAATATGTTTTTCAATTTCTGACACATTTTTCTCAAGAAACATTTGAAATATTGTATCAGAAACTTTTAGGAAATATTTAAAATATTTTTTTAATGTTTCTTGCATAAAATGATCAAATTTTCCGGTCTTTATCTGGAGAAATAATGATAAAAAAAATTTAAATGTTCCCGATCATTTTCTTGAGAAACACGTTAAATTTTTCAGCACGTGTTTCTAAAAAAACCTTTGTTATGTTCATATATTGTATCTAAAGAAAAACTCTAAGTTCTGCTTGAGAAACACGCGGCAGGATATTTTAAGATATTTCTTAAGAAACACGCGATAAAAAATCGTAACAATTTTCTACAGAAACAATGTACAGAAACAGGTGTCGCGTCGCTC
>JAGGAU010000305.1:0-16015 GCA_017657275.1 Termitomyces sp. T108
AAATATAAAAGGTAAAGCTCTAAACCAGGTAATGATGAGAGGGAGATTCGAACTCCCGCCCCCGAAGAGACCAGATGAGCTGAAAACCTTAGTCTGGCGCCTTAGACCGCTCGGCCATCTCACCATGGCTCACTTCCTAATTCTTGCCATGATGATTTCAGGGACAATATAGGTGAGCCGTCGCCGTGGATGGGTCACAGGGAAGGAGAGGAGAGGTAGGTTCTGCCAACGGTCTTAGTCAGAAATTTGGGGACGATTTATGTATTGGAAGCAGGTCTCCAGCACACGGATTCCGGGAGAGACTGACTGATTATATGTTGCCAATATTCTTTTATTCCAAGCGAAGGTCTGAACCGATACCCTGGCACACCACTTGATTTAACCGACATTCCAAAGAAACACTACCGATTTCGAAGGGCATGCCCCGATGAATCTGGAGAATATGACCTGCTGCAAGATGACGCTGTCACATACATACCATTTCGACGCAAAGCTACAGTAAAAGGGAAAATCGAAGCACGTCCATCCAAAGACTCACAAGTCGGAGAGTCATACTTGCTTTGCAGGTTCCACCCGAATTCCATCCATACCATCAGTTTATCTTAGATGCTTAACGTGATCGCGATCCGGATTGATGACGGGGGACATTTGATATCCGGACATGGGAAATTGCGTCCTATGAACCTTGGATAGACACGAGACCAACACGAGACGTGAATTGAAGACGAAGACAGCGACAGGGTTCATATCCAAACGAGGGAAGCCGCAGGCCCCGACCACGGCTTGTGCCACAAATGGAAGTTTGGTTGGCAATCCTTCGGTAGTCGGATCGAATCACAAAACCTGAATAGAAATGTGAGGGTACGATGCTTCCCGCGAAGGCGAAGGACGAAGCAGAAAAGGAGAGTTTCCGTTTGGATGAGGCCAACTTCTTGTTCCGTGAAACCTCGGAGTCGTTGATGAAGATCATTCGCGACCACCTGAAGCACACTTTGAGCAAGGGTACTCTAGGTTACATTTGACTTCAGACTCAGCGCACGCCTGATCGTTAAAAGTATGAGGTGAGAAAGATGTGCTGTGGTTTGAATGAGAAGGTACCTGGCAGAATTTGCGTCTGGATTTGTTCGCATTTGTACTGTGATGTCGATAAGAAATTGATCACGCGTTTCTGAGAAGGACTCACAAATCTCCACATGTTCGTTTGTGTCTCGTGAGGAGGTCACTCCTCGTAAATTCTGCCTGGCATATCTAGATACAACGTCGTGCAGTTGAAATCGGAATTCTCGTGACAGTACTCACGTTACAACGATGATGCCTTTCGTTCGTGTCTGAGCTCCAACCTCAGAAACAGAATAGCAAGACAAAATCGTACGAGAGCGAATATGTCTGTTCAAATGTGTTGTCCTAGAATAGAACGACAAAAGCGTACGAGAGCGAATATGTCTGTTCAAATGTGTTGTCCTGGTGAATTTTGCGGGACACAAAGTGCAACACTTCGTCTGTGGCAACGAAGGCATATTA
This sequence comes from Termitomyces sp. T108, assembly GCA_017657275.1. Lineage (NCBI taxonomy): Eukaryota > Fungi > Basidiomycota > Agaricomycetes > Agaricales > Lyophyllaceae > Termitomyces > Termitomyces sp. T108. The sequence continues at coordinate 1,522 of JAGGAU010000305.1, forward strand.
CCTGTCATTACAAAAGTTAAACCAGAAGCCGGATTCTCCCCTAGAACGTTAGCTAATACCATTGTGGCTTCTCATCCTACTAACTTCACCGTTAGCCTTCAGATCGACAGGAGACAGTGAGGTTGGGTCAGAGCATAGCGGGTTCATCACTGACTAGGTAAGTGGGTAGCTTTTTAGAAAGAGAAAAAGCGTCCCGAGGAGGTTATAAAGACCTAATGTCAAGGATATCATACATCAGCTAAATAAGCCCGCCTAACCATCAAGTGTCTTGCGAGGAAAGGATATGGTGAACGCCTCGGCAACATGTCTATAGGTTTCGTATGCCCTGCTACCGATTTGAGAACAACGAGATCTGATTGACATCTATTGTCAGGAAAGAAGTACGAGCAGCGTTCGAATACAGGTATCATCCTTGGGCGTTGTCGCAACGTTTTGAACAACTCTGAGGACTTGATCCTCACGGTTGCGCATCACTTCGGCAATTATCGGACCGCGCTCACCTGCTGTCCACGAAATGGTTCAAACAACGAGATGCACTACTCTATGAATACTTACTGCACAGTGAGTGTGCCAGCACAGCTAACGATTTTATCATGAATGATGTTCCTCGCATTTCCTCGCATTGATATCGTACCCCAATATGCGATTACATACTTGCCCCTGTCCGTCATTCACCCCATCGAATCTCACGCTCTTCTCCTCGGAGGGGACATGACTCTGACTTGAAATAGATGCTCTATCTCGTCGTATCAATCAGATAATTGGTGTATGTACGTTCGGCAATTTCTGAAATGGTGAGTCGGTCCTTCATTGTAATGCACAGGTCAGTCACCCTTTGTCTGTATCGTATAAACTATGTCTTTGATTTACAAACAACAGATTCTGGTGCGTCGTATAATTCAAATAAGAAAGGTCTGCTCACTAAATAGTCACGCAAAGACAATAGACAGTGTGATGTCAGTTTGCTCCAGTCTCACTGAGAATTTTTACGCACGCGACTCCTGTCAGAATGCCATAGGTCTTCAGCGTGTTTCTTCTCTATTTCCGTGTCCTGTGCGGTCAATTTATACATTTATCAGTGTCATTCAATGCGTTAGCCGCCAATAATGGTCCAAGACTCAATCTTTGTCGTCATCATCTCTAATTTGTTCTTTCTTCACCAACGTTATGTCAAGGTATGTCTTACCCGCTCACTCCTCGCGAATTCCTCAGACATTGATGCGAACCGGGACGTTTACAACCCCGAGATACAGGTAAGGATGAAAAACAAAAAGTTCTCTTGTTGTCAGTGAGCGTCTATGATATCAAGTCCATGAAATCTGGTCATCGCTTCACCCAGGACCGGTGGACCGTATCTCCGAAGTCTAAAGGACATGGTTGTCCTATCCACTGTCCTTCGTTACGGCCTCGCCCTCCCTCAAGAATCTGGGATAATCCACCTCTTGCGTCAGACGGAACCAGACGAATATGCTACGTAATTCATATCGCTTGACATTACCCAAAGGTTAAAGTATCTGCGATAATGTTTAATTGGTCCTATATTTATCCTATCTGTTGAGACAAGCACGGCTCACAGGTTATCGGCTTGAACCAATATCATTATAAGGTACGTTTTTTTCAATCTGAGAACGAAAATAACACAGAACCCACACTTATTGTGAATATTATATACTAGATATACTTCTCTATGACTTTCGTAGCACCCTCTATCTTAAAATCTGGTTGGTTCCTTCACCCTAAACGAGCATACTCTCTACAATAATGCTGGCAGTGATTCTGACTGAACCGACGCCGGACTTTTCGAATTATTCTCAAGACGTTATTGGTAGTTTCAAGAATGTGCTTACAAGTAAATAATTGGCTGGAAGAGAGCTGGAAGGTCGCCCTCATGCATTGGTCTCGGGACCGGGATTTACTGTCTGAAATCTGAGCGGATCATCCAATGGTCGCCTAGGCAAAAGTTCGGGTATTGAGCACAATCACACTCAGCCTATAGTGTAAACTCTATCTGATTGTACCGTAGGGTTTTCGAGGCAGAATTTCCTGATGCAGTAGCGACAGATCATGAGCGCAAACACGAATTCTGGTGGTACACATCTGTCTTTGGCGAACAATGCTAGAGAACATACTCGTGTGACGAGTCTGCTTACTGTCCAGCTCCTCATTGGCCACCCATTTCAAAAATGGATGTAACATGGATAGTGGCCATTTTCACCAACTCTGGTTCATGTCCATTGTATAAAAGCCACTGACTTCTTCAGCAGTTTCCCTAAATATACTTCAGCGAAATTTGAAGCAATCCGTCCCCTACAACCGTCTTTTCAAATCTCCAACGATTTTAATCTTTGCCACACCAATGGATCGTCCCACACCTGGTGGCTGCCCTCGCTTCATTGGTGAGAACCAAGCACCGCCGTCTCCTACCTCTTCTCTTAGAGGCGTATTTTCCCGATCCCGTCCAGTTTCCTACTCGCCTAGCGAAAGTCCCACTATTGCCAGTGACTGTCCCACAAATTCGCCCTTCACCTCGGATATCTCAGATGATTCTTCTGGTGAATTGACTGCCACAACCAGCACATTTGACGACGCACTGTACATGTCCATCAATTCAACTGCAATCCCTCACAATATGGCAGTGTGTTTGTCCAGTGAGGACAAGATGTGCGAAAGCTCGCGCACACCTCAGGTGGTGCCCGCGAGTAGTGATGTCAAGCCATTGGATACTTCTTTCATCTCTCGCATGGTGCATACCCTTTTCTTGAAAACGTTCAGGACACCTACAAGTAAAATACGTTTTACGCGGGATGAAATGATTGTTGGGCATTTTATTTCGGGAAATGGATGCGCAGGGGACATTCCATCATTAATTTCATTGACTCCCAGCAATTCCAAACGCCGCAGCTGGCGTGCCGTCCGACATACCGTCTCCCATATTCTACACCGCGAGCCTAAGGAGAAGGATCAAGATATCCCCCTTTACCCTGCTGCTAGAACTGCACCCAACGCAATCACATCCCCGCGTGCTCTGAAGCCATACAAATCCGCGTCTCTCATGGCGAAGTCTTCCTCGCCCTCCATTTTCACAAACTGCTACGGCCAATCTGCAAAACGCTCCACAATTTCGCCTTCTCCCCGTCTCCTTGCCGGGCAGCAAGCACAAGGAATGGCACACAAGCAACATCTTCATCATTCACGCTCTTTCTCGGGGTATCCCAATGTGCTTACCGCTATGACGGATGAATGCTCAGAAGTTGATACTGATGCAGGGCTAGATGAGGCGACGATAGAGGCCCAGGAAGTGATGAAGGATCTTCGAAGGAAGCAGGTGTTCACAAGAATCTGAGGGATCAATAAGGGGGGATGGACCTTCTGAATCGAGCGAGGCGTTGAAATGATGTAACTTCTTTTTTTTGTGCTGAATTCTTTTCTATCTCGAGGAGTACCATGTGTTTATATGCCTTATTGATGCTTCATGCTGCTACTTACCGCTTTTTTCTTGTATTTTATCCCCACTCGGATCCTCTTTTGAAACTTTTAATATCATTATAGTGACAGCATCCAAAGGAACTTGAATTTGCTTATTGTGGACGATGCTGTGTCATGTCTATGTGTACTCCCACAGTATACTGTCTGTCGTTAGATCAATGTCACGTGGGAAAGAGGTCAAATGGCCCTGGAAATGGGTACATTTCCAGTGAAAAATCAAACCTCAAGGATGACTTTATATTGAATATGATGGCCTCCGACCTTGCCGTTCCTTTGCTCTTTACCAGCGTTCCAGAGCCAGAATATGATCCCAAAATCAAATACAAATCTCTTTCTCACATATAATATACAGGTTATCTGGCAAAAATCGATTGTCAATATATTTTGTGTTGAATCAGGTTGGGCAAAGGAACCAATCAAATCATTTGTCCAATATTTACATGCACACTCTTGATTTGAGTGTACCTGTAAAAATGAACCAGGTAAGTCCCACACAAATTTCATGATGCAGGAATGCCATGAGACTGACATTTCAAGAGCATACTCGCCAAGTTCTCTACCAATACCGGATTGTTTATAACCGCCAAAAGGGACTGACTTGTCAAGCAATCGAGTGCAGTTTACCTGTCGAATTTGCAAGTAAACAAAGGTCACAATGTCTAGACTCGAAGTTGAAGCGAATATACCCAAGCAGTTCCAGCCTGTAGTGAATGGGCAACTCTCAAGGCACAACCAGTATTTTGTGAGAAGACGTTACAGGCAAGGCCGTACGTGGTGTTGTTAGCTGTCTCAATGACCTCTATAATACTCTGTCATCTCCTACCCTCCATAGTGTTCAGGCAGTCAAACAGACTCACCGTCCTCAGTTTTGAACTTAGCAACAACAGCGACAGGGCCGAAGATTTCCTCTCTGACGATCGTCATGTCAGGTTTAGTGTTTGTGAAAATTGTTGGTTGGATGAAGTAGCCCTCCTTTCCGTGACGTGCGCCACCAGTATGTACAGTTGCACCATCCTGCTTGCCGGATTCAATATATGACATGACACGCTACAGGGATATAGGTCAGCATTGTGTATTGTGATCAGAGGCCAGATCCCAGGCGGAAAGAGTGGGACAGTTCATAAGCATACATCAAACTGGACCTGTGAGACTTGGGGGCCGTGTTGCGTGCCAGGGACGAACGGGTCACCGGTGGCAGCAACAAGGTTCTTTGCGATTATAGTGAACTTGGCGAGAAATTCATCATAGACCTTCTCCTGAACAAAAATGCGCGAGCCGGCGCTGCATACCTGGCCTGATTGGAAGTACTTTAGCAACTTCCACAATACCAGTTGTTTATCCAACCGCCATACGCACCCATGTTCGAGCTAAGTTATTGCACACCATGAATAAACGACTCAAGTCAAGATAATCATCGGACTAAGATCTCACAAGATGCCAGATGCAGCCCATTTGATAGCTTGTTCCAGATCTGCATCATCAAAAATGATGGTGGGACTTTTCCCCCCCAGCTCTAGCGTGACGACCTTTAAATTTGATTCTGAAGAAGCCTTGAGGATTTTACGTCCCACAAGAGTGCTTCCCGTGAACGCGACTTTCTCAATGAGAGGATGTTCAATTATGGCTTGACCAACTGTGGAACCATAACCGTTAACGATGTTCACTACTCCAGGCGGGAAGCCAGCCTCGTTCACAAGGTCAGCAAAGCGTAGGGCCGTGAGCGGTGTGATATCAGACGGCTTGAGATGCCAGAGAGGTGAGTGAGTAGCTATCGAGGAGATCAAAATACCTTGAGCACAATCGTATTGCCAGTTGCCAGAGCTGGACCGAACTTCCACGACAGCATCATCTAAGAGACCAAGATGGTCAGGAAGTTCTTCAAGCTACGTGATCGTCGTATGTACCATAGGATGGTTCCATGGTATGATTTGTCCCTGTAAGATCCTCAACACATGAAAGCCAAAGGCAACTTATTACAAACCACGACACCGTATGGCTCGTGCCTCGTGTAGGCAACTTTGTTTTCGTTGGTCTAAGTACACGCAATCGAGTCACCTTGTCTACGAGTTATGTCGGAGATCGTTACCTCAATGGTTTTTCCATGCATTTTGTCTGCCCAACCAGCATAGTATCGGAAGACATCGATAGTAAGCCGTAGGTCGCCTTCCTTTGCGTTGTTATAGACCTTTCCTGCAAGTTGGTATCTCAATCATTTCACCAGAAAATTTGGAGGTAAATAACCATACTCACCAACATTAAGACTCTCAAGTGCAGCAAATTCGTCGATATCCCTCTCAAGGAGATCAGCAAGCTTGTACAGAAGCTGTCCACGCATTGTTCCTGGGACCTTGAGTCCCCATGAAGTCTTGTATGCCTTATGACAAGTGAAAAACATGACGCTGAGTAATACTTGTATTCCTGCCTTTTTGGCGACGTCAACTGCAATGTCAACATCTTTGGAAGAGCCTGCAGCTACGGAAGTTATGACTTTTCCCGTTGCTATTGTGAGATATTTCAATTGAGGCGAATGAAGAAACCTCAAATAATGAGCTTCTCATACCCGGGTTAATAACACTAAGTATCAGACGTAGCGTCAGCGAAGTGGAATTTTATCCTTTTGAGGTCGCTCACTCAACCGTTGCAGGTTCGACTGGATCGACCCATTTCCCGCCAATGAAAAGACTTGAAGGACTTAGTCAGGTTCAATAAGCATGAAATTGTCACTCACCCTGTGTGAATTGTGGACGTTCCCTTGAAGGCGGGGGTATCAAATGTGTAGGCGAACATTCCTGGCATGTCTCTAGTCGTGAAAAAAGGGAAAAGACGGCACGATCCTAGATAAACTTCGAAAACGCATATTACTCATTCTTCCCCGTGATTCTCATTCCGCAATCTTGTCCCTGATCCACAGTAGGTGGGAGTTGCTTACACAGAGACGGGTTCCGCGCAGTGATTGCTAAGCACTGGACTGAGATTTAGAGTCCTTAAGGGGACGTGATGTAATATGATCTAATATGTATTCACAGGTATATGAGAAGTCGCTGCACAGAACTTCACCCATGCTGAACGCTCTGTTCAACCTAACGAGATAGACGTTCTGAGATTACTCCTCTCATAATCCAGATCGAGTTATTTTTCCACCTTCAGCCTGTCAAAATCTTCTTATGGATTCAGCCTTTGTACATTTCTGAGAATATTCTTTTTCTCAACTTCAGGGTGACATGAGATGCTATTTTGTAACCTATCATCATGACGCAAGCAAATCGTCGCGGAATCCCAGGCCACGATCTGCCTGGGATCGATTTTATTTTACACCATTTGACCTATTCTGAGGTAATTTCAAAGCGATATAGGACTGAGCTTGAGGCCTTACGCTCCACGATGCAGTCTCGAATTAAAAAGCTCGCAATCAAACCTTTTTTCCCCTTCGCCCGTCCGAAGCAAGAACAATTCATTAAATCTAGATGCGTCCTTCTAAACACTGGTTTTTCAGCGCCTTGCAGCATACCAATTGTCTTTCATATACAAATATATTAATTACAGTCCAGAAATGCCGAGTAGTTTCCATATCCAATGAGATCGAGCTTATGACTTGATTAAAGCATCTGTCCGATGTTCACATGCACACTCTTGACTTGAGTATACCTGTGGAATAAGAATATGGGATCTTAGCGCAACTTCTATGCGAATGAGACGGGGACTTGCGTATCAAGGGCATATTCGCCGAGCTCCCGGCCAATACCAGACTGTTTATAACCACCAAATGGGACGGCCTTGTCCGTAATCCGAGGGGAGTTGACCTTGGAAGGATATATATGGACAAGGGAAAAGCTAAAGTTGAAGGAGAAATACCCAAGCAGACCCAGCCTCTAGTGAATGAGCAACCCTCAAGGCACGACTAATATTTTGCGAGAAAATATGGCAAGCAAGCCCATATGTTGTGTTGTTAGCAGCCTCAATGACTTCTATATAACTTTATCAATTCTCACGTGGATACATTGTCAAATAGCAAGATCAACATACCGTCCTCAGTTTTGAACTTGGCGACAACGCCGACAGGACCGAATATTTCTTCCTTGACAATTTTCATGTCAGGCTTCGTGTTTGTGAAGATGGTTGGTTGAATGAAGTAGCCCTCCGTTCCGTGACGTGCACCGCCAGTATGTACCGTTGCACCGTCCTGCTTCCCTGATTCAATATATGACATGACACGCTACAACAGAATAGGTTAGTACTGTTTTCCAACAGATTGAAAGACAAAACACTCGAGGCAGGTTCATGTAGTTAAGGAAAAATACCAGCAGATGCAGATCAAACTGACATTAAACTGCATTTGTGAAATCTGTGGACCGTGTTGCATGCCCAGAATAAACGGATCGCCAGTGGCAGCAGCAAGGTTCTTTGCAATTGCAGTGAATTTGGCAAGAAATTCGTCATAGATCCCCTCTTGAACAAAAATACGCGAGCCTGCAATGCATGCCTGGCCTAACAAGTCCTTTAATAACTTCCGACATATTGATTACTTATCCAACCACCACGCACCCATATTTGAACTATGCATCACATACCACAAGTCAGCCAGTCAAAAAATCACTCGTAAAAATCATGAAAGTATGGTCTCACAATATGCCAGATGCAGCATATTCAATAGCTTGTCCAAGATCCGCATCATCAAAAATGATAGTTGGACTTTTTCCGCCCAATTCAAGCGTGACGACCTTCAAATTTGATTCTGAAGAAGCCTTGAGAATTTTGCGCCCCACGAGAATGCTTCCCGTGAATGCGACCTTCTCGATGAGCGGATGTACAGTAATGGCTTGACCGACTGTGGAACCGTAACCGTTAACAATGTTTACTACTCCAGGGGGGAAGCCAGCCTCAATCAAGAGATCAACAAAGCGCAGGGCCGTAAGCGGTGTGATCTCAGATGGCTATGGCATGTCAGATAGAGTTGATGGGTGATGAGACAACGATGAGGTGAACATACCTTGAGCACAATAGTATTACCAGTTGCCAGAGCCGGACCGAACTTCCATGCGACCATCAACTGAGGGAAGAGAATGTTAGCTAATTCAAAGGCAATTGTCGTCTTACCAGAGGGGCATTCCAGGGAATTATCTGGCCCTGTGAGATGTTATTAATGTATGTAAAAGGAAGCCCTGTACGTACAACGACGCCATATGGCTCGCGCCTCGTATAGGCAAATTTGTTTTCGTTGGTCTAAGTACATAATATCAGGTTTGGATATGTAGTTGTATCAGAGATCGTCACCTCAATCGTTTTTCCTTGCACCTTGTCAGCCCAACCAGCGTAGTATCGGAAGACATCAACGCTAGATTGGATCTCTCCTTTTGCATTTGTATAAATTTTTCCTGCATGCCGGGTTTTCCATCGAATTAGTTATTCATTGTAAGTGACAACACTTGCCAACATTCAGGCTCTCAAGTGCAGCGAACTCGTTGATATCTCTTTCAAGGAGATCTGCAAGATTATGCAAAAGCTTTCCGCGCATTGTCCCTGGGACCTTGAGCCCCCAGGAAGACTTGTATGCCTGAGGGTCACATCAAAACACATGTCATTCATTGACGTTAAATTGTGTACCTTCTTGGCAACGTTAACTGCAATGTCAACATCTTTGGAGGAGCCTACGGCTACGGAAGTTATGACATTTCCCGTTGCTATTGTGAGACATTACAAGTGAGGCGAATAAAGAAACCTCATATAATGAGCTTCTAGTACCCGGGTTAATAACACTAAATATCGGACGAAGCGTTAACAAAGTGGAATTTATCATTCTGAGGTCACTCACTCAACCGTTGCAGGTTCGACTGGATCGACCCATTTCCCAGCAATGAAAAGGCTTGAAGGAGTCAGTCAGGTTCAACAAGCATGAATTATCACGCACCCTGTGTGAAATGTGGATGTCCCCTTGAAGGCGGCGGTATTGAATGTGTAGGTGAACGTTCCGGTCATCTTGTCAGTAAGGACCAAACAATTGATATTATGGTCTTATTTATACCATTCGACAAGTAGCGTAATTCTCATGTCACCCATACCATGTGATACGCATTGGATATCCTCATTTCGCATCCACAATCACAGGCATGGGAGTCTTTTGCGTAAAGATGATTTCAACGTGGTTATGCATGGACCGATGGAGAATTTCGACTTGAGATTTTTTCCATGGTTTGGCCAAATTCACTCGACGTTTACTTGTTCGCAGACCGACAAATTCAGACAGTCTAACCAGAGAGGTCATTCACCAGCGTGACAGGAATACGGCCTGGCTTACAGGAATGTTGAATGCATACAATCTGATTTCTAGCGAGAACTAATGTAAATCTACTTACATCATATTGGAGGCAGGTGGCAGAAGGTGAGCGGCATTGCGCTCTTTATTGTATCGTATACCACTTACCATTCTTGTATTAGGCAAGCAAGTGGACACCCGTTATCGACAATCTAGCAGTTTGATCAACCCGCTCTTGACTCGTGCAGAGAGGGATTACTCTGCGTTAGAAAAGTGGTCAGAGTTGATGTCAGATCACGACCTTGCAGTAAATGGTAGTAAACTTGAGCCATATCTACATATCTCTGGGTGGCTCTTCCGTCAATCGCCGCAGGCTGCTACCTGCGGGACCATTAGAGGGGTACGTAGTATGCTAATACCAACGACGTATAGACCACGACTTACAGACATCTATGCTGTTGTGAATCTCCCATACCCATCGCCAGGAGAATACTCACATCCTGGTGGACAAGTACCCAGGAACGAAACCGTCAGAAGTGCAGTGGGTACGGCACAAACTACTGAAAGAGATCTAGAAAGAAAATCAGTGATCTACCATTTGATTTTACATCTAATTCTTGCCCCTTAAAATTCTTAAAAGGCATCTTTTCATCAATATGCAAGAACGACGTGGTGATTAGATACGCGAATCCAACCCCTCCACGAGGTGGTCATTGAATATTGGAATCCAGTCATATTGACCATGATATTTGTGTGACGTACCGAAGGAAAGTGTACACAGTTCGATAGAAAGTAAAAGGCCCAGTATCACCTACCGAAAGTTGCCAAGCACAGCGTAAAACTCAGTATTAGCGGATTACTGCGTGGTTGACAAGAGTGCAAAGTGTAGGAAGCAGTTGAACTACAAGGAGAAATGGGATCCCGCAGAAAGAGAATGACGAGTCAAACGAAAAGAGGTACAGCCTTTACAGCCAACAGTCTTATTGACTTGTTCATTCTCTTGATAAGAACACCATTATGGAACTTCACTTATTCCTCGCTGTCACAGTTTAGCCCGTGAAAGCGGCCAAAGCGATTAGCATACTGCTGACATAGGGGTACTGTTGACACAGGTACAAGCTCTGAGATCCAGTTACATCACGCATGGAACAGAACCAGACATTTATCAAATCAACTAATTCAGAGCACCTACTGAGTTTCTTCATTTCCGCTGGCGTACGCACAGAGGTGGATGAGTTTGCGTTTCTTATCCCCTTGTGGGATTGAAGGACTTCCAAAGATGATGACCAGACCATATTCGGGGACTGTGCTTGGATACAGACGAGTCGTCCGGAATGTGGGATCCAACGACTACGTGGCAAGTGAAAAAAGACTCGTCGCCGTAAAACTCCGAGAGCAACGCTGATCACGTGTTTCCAACAAGGTGAATTTCGCCGTTCACTTTCGTATTACTAGTAACTGTTCTGAAATTCCTACTAGGTTGATGTTCCCATTGTCCTGGCTTGTAAGGTTTTGTATGAGTACTCGGGTGAGATTCTAACAGGCGTTGAACTCATCAAAAGTTGTTGACGTACCTTCTGATAATACCAACCCCAATTCGGCTGTATGTAGTCATAGACAACATGTCAACCCTATTTCAGTGGGTTGCTCGCCATTCAAAAATCAAAGCTACTTGCTGGTAACTCGAGAGCTTTCGGAACATCATCGCAACGTGGCGTCAACCTAGTCAGTACGCAACTCATAAATGTAGGGATGGAAAACTTGGCCGGACACGCTCGATAACTGAGAATGGGATTAATGGCCGCCTTGTTCATTCCGATCAAAAGCAGTCCTTCAAATACTGCTTCTGCTATGGCGACCTATAGGATTCACGATTTGGAACTTACAGAGGAATTAGTAAGCTCTGAGATGCTGAGATCGTCATTAAAAGGGTGATGTTTACATTGTAGCGCACTCCATATTTTGCGAAATTCCAGGGTTTTAATAAGAGGGGAGTGAAAGTAATAATTCCTTTTCCATTTGCAACCATTGTGGCTGCTGGTTGCTAGGTGGGTTTGTATCTGCTAGATTCTGCTAGATGAAAATTAATTGGATAATTTTGCGCTCCTTCACCTCTAGCCGTTAATTTTCTGGGACGTTATTAATCCTTCAATACAACTCAGTTATAGAGTTATGAGTACAGAAAACTAGTAGTGACACAGCAAGGCAAGAGAGCAGGGAGAAAGATAAAAACAAGATAGCCAGAAAACAGATATGATAGTGATAAAGAGTGGAGAGTTGAGAGTGGGGAAGTTGGTATATATGATGCAATGCGAGATATACATACGAAATACACAGTCAAGTCCAAAGACACAGTCAAGTCCAAGATGAAGGTGAGAGGAATACAAATCTGGTTATATCGTCGGGCGATCCACGCACCCGTCACGAGCTCATGTTCCAATTTCTGGACCCTTGTCTACACCATGACTCAGCATCTCCTTGGCACACCGAGTCTAACCTCCCAAATGCCAGGTTCTGTAGTCGGCACCATGCCAATGATGCACCATGCGCCTCCCATCCGATCGCCTACACACATTCCATTCGCGAATGCATTTTGGTCATTTGCAGTGCGCGCGTGGAACGCTGCTGATGCCGCATTATACGCGACTTGATCGGTCAGGACCCGCAAATCTGAATGAGTAATTGAACGCAAAAGGGTGTGGGACACAAAGGCCTGGACATCATGTACTGTCAATGGACCCCGATGTGTGGAGAAGAGGGTGACATCCATGGAGGGGATACGTGTGTTGGGGTGGGGTGTGAGGCGGAGCGTGAGGATTGCTACTGGCGGATGCGTTGCAGATTCAGAGGAGTAGGGTGCTAGCTGAGGAGGTAGAATAGCATTGTAGGGCTCTTGTAGCGCAGGATGCGCTGCAGCACGTGGGGTGGCAGATGCAGGGGAGGGGTGGCTGGACGGGCAACATGCAGGGAGCGGGACTGTTTTTGGAAGTATTAGATAAACAAAGGTGGCATGGGCTCAGCGCTCAATGTCAACACCTACCAGGAGCCAAGTAAGGTGTACCGGGGACAGGCGTGGGCAATGTGCCCCATGACGAAATATTACTGTATCCGGCGCTTGCGGAGCTGCCGGGGGAACCGGGGTATGGGTAGTATCCATATGATTTCGAATCTGAGTTCATACCAGCCCGAGTAAAAGTTCAGGAAGCGAGATCTCGACACGAGTAGGAAAAAGAAGAGCGTAGGATGTGGGTGGCAGAAACCCAATGACGAGTCAATTAGCACAATCCCGCCTCGGTCTTATACCCGTCGGGATCCCGCCCCTTCGCGCGCACGTCGGGCCGACCCCGACGCATCTTGACTCGTGGCATGCGCGCGAACGATGCCCGCCCTGGTTCTTGAACGGAAACCCTGAGCTTGCCGAACCAACAGGTGACACAATCCATTCCTTGCTTCCCCTCCTTCCATATCCGGAGGTCCCTGGGTGACAGGACCCTTGATGTCAGCCTTTCATTCATGCGCTTGAAAACAAATGAACGCACATATCAATCTTCTAGGGTTGATTCCATGTTCTTGAAGGGTCCTTTTGTTCGGCGAAGTTGGCAAAAAGCATCAATGGCGCATCATGTAGGCGCGTCTGGCCTCCTTTGAGTTCTAGAGTGGCGAGCGGATATAGGGCGGGATCCGCATGTGGGCGCGCATGCTCTTTTTGGACGGCGGACTTGAGAACCTACAGAAACATTGTTGGGCGCATGGCATTCGGGCGCGAAGGTGCCTGAGTTCAGCGAGTAGGATCGGGAAAACAGGTTGTTTTCTGGCGTACATGAGTTCGTGTGGCTGTTGTAATTAGCGACAGAAAGAAAAAGTGTTAGTACACGATGTACGGGGACCATAAGATGACGTAGGAGACAGGGGTATGGCTGTTCCTTGAACAAAGCAGACTTAGTGGTCGCATCCAAGACGTGACCAACGAACCCATCGTGAGGTGCGCTCGTTTCACGTTACAGAATGCCCTGATTATGTGAGCACGGTGACATAGTCCCCTGACCCCCCTCATAAACAACGGCACGAGAATAAATCCCTTCCTCCATTGGTCTCATGATAAACATCGATACCGCCCGTCGAAAATAAGTCATCGCTAGCGGTTTCATTCCCGTTAGACAATCTTTTCGTGACCGATGACGGAGGGAGATTGGATCTCGTTGACGCCATTATCTCTACTTTTACCTGAAGTCGGTGAGCAAGTTCTCTGAACTAGCATGAATCACAACTCACTGCAGGCAATAGAGAATGAAGTCCATTGACATGAGGCGAACGTTGATCGATGTTAGATATGGTGTTACTTGGTACGGGTCGCGTCCACGTGGAAGTTCAGATGAATTGGATCGTCAGGATCTTATCGCTTGTTCAGAAGAGTACGTCTATTCGTCTACTTACTGGTCAAACGTCTGGTCCTGCTCTATTTTACCGGCAATGTTGCAAGCCGACTCAGCTCTTGGAGCAAGCTTTGTATGAGATAGGAAGAGTTCTTTTTCCAAGGCCCATGACGGTCGGTGCTTCGGGAGCTGTCGTAGTAACTACCCGAGGTAACTCTATGGCCAGCCATCCCAAGATCGACCTTGGGCTGTTGTGTAACTACTCTTTGCCGTAATGCATCAATACAGTCAGACCTTTATTGATTTACGTCGGTACATTCTTTACACCATGTGAGTACAAATTCACGAGGCATGACATATGAAAGGTAAACGTGTACAGATGTCC